>JAABKJ010011409.1:0-10748 GCA_011634705.1 Andricus grossulariae
TTATTAATTATTGTAACCATATTGAGCAGAAACCCTTGGTACAGGGACCCTCTATCCGCAACCCGAGGACGCGTTCGATGGCTTTGTCATGGGCCCTTCGGCTCGATTCCTGAGGAATCAAAACCAAACCGAATATATATGCTCTGTGGTGCAAGAAACACCTAGAGATTACCCACTTTTTGCATCAACATCTGCGAAATCATGCCGAGGATCTCCGGAAGCCGGGTTATATGAGCAAAGCACCTACTCAACCGTAGCCAGAACAAGCCGGTAACAGAGAAACAGAGGCGACACTGAGACCAACCGCGGGCAGTCATCCAATGGAGGAAAAGCGATGCTTTAGGACCAGGAGAAACATCAAAAACCAGGTTTATTTCAAGCTCAAAGATCTGGCGCAACTGAATGACACGTACTGTGGACCATCAATTGTGTTGTGTATGATGCAGTCAGAACATTGGCGGATGCAAGCATTAAAATGAAATTAACAGCTGATCGTAGGACCAAAATGCGCATGCATTACCTCAGCACATAGATAGGTTGGGCAAATCAGCACGCGTCTAGAATTCAGTGTGTGACTGACTATATCATATATGGCAGGAAGTTCACTGCGAGGGTCCGGAAGATCGCACTCAAACTACGGATCCGTCATCATACAATCAACGAGTCAAAGCTGTTGGCCATCCGTCAGCACATTGTTGACACAATACCCATCTTGATTCTTCTGAGACCTTCCAGTTACTGTGGACCCCCCACCCAAACCAGAGAAGGTTGAGAAATTTTTGATAATAGTCTACGAAGTTCATCATCCACTGAATGAAGACACAGAGACCACAGTTTCAAGAAGTGCAGAGACCTCATAACACGCGAGGAGAAATGCCCTCCGATCACTACCGCAGAGGTGAGAAAAGTATTAAGAGGCATGAAGAACTATTCCGCTGCGGGACCAGATGGTATCAAGAGCTTCTGGTAGATGACTTTTTACTCAACCCACCGGTATCTGGCCCTTATTTTTTCCTCATATCTACAGTCAGCAAAGCCTATTCCGGAGTGGCTGATGGAAGGACGGACAGTGCTACTCCCGAAAAGAACAACTTGTCTGACCTACGAATTACAGGCCAATAACTTACCTGAACAAGCTGTATAGGATCTTCACAGCTATCATAAATGATAGAATTATTCGGACAATCACACCTATGTCGCGAGAGATGTGCGAACAACGCGGCCCAAAGAAAAGCGTAGCAGGATATCGGGAGAACCTGCCCATCGATATGTGCGTCTGCAAAGACGCAGCATTCTGCTAGCGCCACCTGTCGAAAGCCTTGATTGACTACCAGAAAGCTTTCGATTCAAGCTCCCATAGATTTATCATCTGTCTGTCGGAAAGCTTGAAGGTTCATCCAAACCTAGTGAGATGCATCGAGAGATTAATGCCTAATTGGAAATCAAGATTTACTATCTTATCTGGAAAACTCCTCTTTTTCCTGGCACTATTGCCACTATCTCACGCACTTCGTTATTCCGAAGGGTATTTCTGCGGCAAATCTGGATATCGAGAGCGTAAAGTCACTTATGTAATCTACATGGACAGATCTACCTATACCGGGCATGTCAGAGAGCCGCATTCAGGCCGTAACATGTATAAGAAATGCCCTCCGCTGCAAGTGCAAACCGCTTATTTTACAGATTTGGCCTTCCGAACTGTCGGCGAGGAACAACGTATCTGCAAAGAACATGCTTGCTGTCCCGGTATTACTATATTCATTTGGAGTGGTTTTATAGATGTGAGACAAGCTTAGATCCCTCGATGTCGGGTCACGAATGGTTATGGACACGAACAAAAGCTTGTACCTTAAGTCGTCCGTCCTCTGACTTTAAATCTCACATCGTCAAAGTGGTCCCGGAATGCTGAATCTGGAATGTCTTCAAAACAGGATCATTCTGAGTACAGCACATATAATCACAAATGGACGAGACTCTCTTCTTGAAATGATCAGGGAACACGAAGAAGTGGGCAAAATAGCATTTTTGTACAAAGCAGCAGAGACGGCTGCTCAAACACTTGTTCTTGACTTCAATGCCCAAGTAAAGAAAGCAGAGGTCAAAAACTTCCGCCAACAGCTCCTCATCACGAAAATGGATTTTCGGCTGAATACAGTTGCAGTACTTAATAAGCAGTCACGATCGATTGTCCGGGGATGGTCCCGGAGGAGAAACCTCCAAGCCAAGACGTCACACCCGTACCAACGGTGAATAGCACCTATATGAGGTGTCATACAACGGTGACCCTGGGATACCGGGCGACCTTCTAGAGTATGCAGCATTATACTTGCATGTGGGGCTCTGCAAGAATGGACAAATCCTCTTCATAAGTGCTCTTGGGTACAGCGTTGACACCACCAAACCCAGTTGTAGATGTGTTTCGGGATGCTGAAAACAATTTTGATGGAAACACGAAGACGGACCGGTGGGACACATCTGAGGACCCTGAGCTCGTAAATATGAGTGATATTAGACACATTGACTCTAGAGAGACTTATATATACCTGGTGGTACCTGAGAGCCGCATTCGGGATATACCATCAGTGAAGAATGCCCTCTGAAGTAGACACAAGCGTCTCCTTCCACAATTTGGTCTTCCAATCTGTTGGCGTTGAACGCGGTGTCTGAGACTAACATGCTAGCTATCCTGGTTCTATTCTACTAGTTTCGGGTGGTTTATTGGGCGGAGCACGAGTTCCTGGCACTCGAAATTGCCACGCGTAAGGTCATGAATATGCAAAAGAACGAACATTACTTCGTTCGTTCGCCGTCAAGGCGGGCTCTCATCGTCGCGAATGGAAAAGATCCTTGCCTGAAAATGGTCAGGCATCACGAGATGATTAGCCAAGGAGCACTTATTTACAAAGCCGCGGAGTAGGTGACCGTGACCCTTGGCCTGGATCTTAACATCAGAAGTGAGAAATGTGCATTACTCCATTATCGAAGGAGCTAACATTTGCTTTCCTCAAATCATCCAGACTTAAGTTAGTCACAGAGAGTTTTATTTTTCCGTGCCAGAACGGTGTCATTACCGTCTTAGTATACCCTAGCCGTATTTTATTTGAATAAGTTTCAGGGTAGGTGCAGAGCTTATCATACATATCCTGAGTACCTAGGACACATAATGAGGCAATGGGAATTGCCTATTAGAGTGGTCCAAGATAAGCGACGGTTTCAATTGTTGTAGGCAACTGAAAATACGCATATCCTAGCCAAAATAAACACATGCCTATTTTTGTTTTGTTTTGCTGTAGAGTTATTTTTTAGCTTTCGAAAATGTGTTTAAGATTTTGGTCAAAGTAATGTTAAAGTGATAAAACTGTGAGTCAACTCCGACGATTCACCTGCGAAGTCTCTGGAGGTGACTAATTCGCACTTCCTTTCCGTTCTTATTGCGCTTTCCTACATAGAGACCTACAGTCTACTGTCTAAAACTTTATTACTTGAAACTTGAGGTCTTATTGTTCTGCCACTAGTGTCAGGGTCACTTAGTATTTCGAGTCACCAAAAAAATTCCACTCGGCGCGGTTTATTGCACTCGCCATGAAGGCTTCACCTGTTAACCTACGGGAAAGCTTCAAGTAAAATGATTAGTTTTTCTCAATTTTATAAATTTTTGTTCAATTTTAAATCTTTCACCATCCTAATTGTTCTTTTTCAGATTTATTCTGAGAGGCTTGAAGTATACTCTGTACTCTGTCAGAAATTGAATTTGAAAAGAAAGTTGTATTTTTATGAAATTAATTCTGTAAGAGGAACAATTTGTTGTCGAGAACTGAACAACGACTCTATATAATTGTGGCTTACTTTCTTCAAAATTTGTCCCATTTAATTTTTATTGATATGCGGAAGAATCGTATGTAGCGGAAACCACTCTACAGTAGATAGGAAAAAATTCAACAGCATTTAACTGCATCAGTTTCCACAAATAAAGAAAAATTTTCTTCTTGAAATAAAGCTTATATGTCTAATTTGATATTCTTATAGAAAAAATATCACAAAATTATTCAATTAGCTGTATTAAATATTTTTATCAGACCTGGTCAAGGGTAGGATTTTGAGACCTCTGGCCATCGATAGGTCATCGTTTCTGGTATTGCTCTTGGGCATGACAGAATACTCAATTCTCGGTAATTATAAATAAGCATTAGTATACTTACAATTAAAATGAGCTTATTGAGTAAATATTAGCTGAAGCTATGATTATTCTACAAAAATCACAAAAGCCTAAATTATTGACATTTTTTTTATCTTTGATATTCCGTGAGATTGGTAGGATTGGTACGAGATGTTTAATCTTCATACCATTTAACCTGATTTGTGATGGCAGAAAAGTGCAGAATTTTCACATGCCTTAATCCTAAAAATGATATATTTTCCGAAAGACTCCTAAAGACACAACTAAAATTTATGTGCTTTTTAATAACGAATAATTGACAATATTTTTCATTTACAATAACTTAAATTTAAAAATTTGACGAATCAAAATAAACAAAAAAACAGAACCTTCAACTCAAAACAACTGCGAAACAATCGCAGAGCTGCCAATTTTGACGGCGACATTTATCGCTATTTTGCGATTATCTACGGTTGGTTATCTACTTTCGGAAAATGTAATGTCTGATCAAAAGTCCTCGAATATTTATAAATATTGAAGAAAGAGCCATAAAAATGTTCCATTAAGGTAAAAAGTATGAATAAAGAAGAAGCGAAATTTTTTTCAGGTTAAAAATTAATTTTCGCGATCACACATTAATTAGTTGAAAAATTTCAATGAAACTTCGTCAGAAAATATAGTATCCTTGATGAAATGTTGTACTAACAAAAATAATGAACCTTTTTTGTCAGTTTTCCAGTTAATTAGGATTATCTACTGTAAATCATTATCTAATGTAGGGTGGTTTCCCCTATGTAAATTATGCAAATTATACATCCAGTATAAAGAATGTTTGTGCCTAAGAGCATTTAGTTGTTTATTTGAAAAGTGAATTTTCTATCGAAAGAGATACCAAAACATTTAGTTTAAAAAGAAAATTGAGTTTTAATATATTAAAAAATGTAATAAATAATTAAAAAGTAAACAAAAACAACTTTCCAAAATCTACGTATTTCCAATCAAATTATCAGAATATAATATAAATATCAACAAATCATGAATAAATGACTTCGTTGAGTTTAATTATGGAAGGGTTCAGGGTTCAGATGATGTTGGTGGATTTTTCGGCAATGTTTATACCATTAGTACTCTTTGTTCACAACCGTTTCAAATAAATACAGAAGATAAGATGAGTCCGGAGAGGCCATAAAAGAATTGTCTTGATTTATTTGAAACGGTCGCGGAGAAATAGTACTAATTTTCACAACATGGCCGTGAAATCCACCAATATCATCACCAGCAACAACAATATGTGTATATGCCAGAAAAGGGCTCAGTTCCAGACCCGAAACACGTGGCGCAATTTGAGAGAGAACATATAGGGAAGGTTGGGAACAGAGAGGACATGATAGGGTCAGTCAGCATCTCTGTTAACGTGTTAAAAAACCGAAAAATGTAAACAATTTTATTACAACTAAATTTTTTTGTATAAATTGCATTGGCAATGACATTTGCGAAACTCCTAGACATCCCAGATCCCGTACAGGGCTAGTCAGAAACCCGCTCAATACGTCAAAAATAATGATATCGTAACAGAACTTTATAGAATCTGAAATTTTGTATATCAGTATGATTTGCCATGATTTTTTAAAAACCGTCAGTCAGACTGCCCAGCTCCGGGACAGGAGCAGTCAGCTCCCCGATCAACACTTCAACAAAAGAGGTGTCGTAAAAGAATTTTATAACATCTGAAATTTTTCGTATCAATAGTATATGCAATCACTTTTTTAAAATCGTAAGATAGACCATCCAGCTCCAGGACAGGACCAGTCAGCAATCCGCTCAACATGTCAGAAATAATAGCGTCATAACAGAACTTCATAACATCTGAAATTTTTTCAATAAATAGTATTTGCAATTAATCCTTTAAAACAGCCAGTTAGACCGCACAGTTCCATAACAGGATCAATCTGCATCCCGCTCAACATATCCAAAATAATGATGTCGTAATAGAACTTTATTACATCTGAAGTTTCTTGTAAAAATAGTATTTACAATGGCATGTTCAAAATTGCCAGTTCAGAACCACTAGTCCGATTGCTCAGTGTCGGAACAGGGCCAATCAGCACCCTTGCTAACATGTCAGAAATAAAAGTATCGTAAGAGAATTTTCACACACATGGAGTTCTTTGTATAAATATTATTTGCAAAGAAATGTTAAAAACAGCCAGTCAGACCGCACAGCGCCGGGACAAGGTGCGTCAGCACGCCGCTCATCATGACAAAAAAAATATCATCATAAAAGCACTTTATTACATCTAAAATTTTTTGTGTTAATAGTATTTGCAAGTACACTTGCAAAACTAAGAGTCAGACTGCCCAGTGCTAGGACAGGGCCAGTCAGTGCCCATGCTGTTTATCAAAAATGAAGGTGTAAGAGAATTGTATTCTCATCTGCAAATTGTTGTATAAACAGTATTTGCAATGGAATTTAAAAACGGCAAGTCAGACCGCCCAGCTCAAAATGTAAAAATAATGGTATTGTAAATGAACTTTATTACATCTGAAATTTTTTGTGTAAATAATATCCATAGTATATAAAACAATTTCAGGCAAAGCAGATACGAAAATATATTTTTGTCCGACCCCCCTTGATAACGCGTCATTGCATGCACGTGAAGCAGGCGTAATGTGGCCGCTTCCAGCCCAGTGACATTCGCAGATGCGCACTCCGCCGCCGGGCCAACGTGAAATTTTACGCCCGCTACATGAAACTTTACGCCCGCTACATAAAATTTCACGCCCGCTACATAAAACTTTACGCGCGCTACACATACACTGCACCCCGAAAGTGAGAACATTGAGGTATTGATCTTTATATTTGAAAAAATGGTATTGCTATACCCGACAGTCTCCCTTCTGCAAAGTACGCTATTTCTTCATTTCACCTGTAATCTAAAATTGTCATTTACATCAAACATCCTCTATCTGCTTCACATGCTTGTTTTCAAGGAGGGGGACAATAAGTATCGTGTGTATCAAGTGCGTAAAGATATTTTGCCTCGTGTGACGGCGGTTCTCGCTTCGCTCGGGCAGCAAATTCACACTCGTCAAAATGGCCTTCTTTACGCCCTCGATACACAATATACTATTTTTTCCCGACTCCCTTGAAACGAGCCATTGCATGCACGTGCAGTAGGCGTAATGTGGCCGCTTCCGGCCACATGACGTTCACACATTCACACTCCGCCAACGGGCCTACATGAAACTTTACGCCCGCTACATAAAACTTGACGCACGCTATACATACACTGCGTGTGTATCAAGGGTGTACGGCTATTTTGACGGGTCAATGATCATGTTACCAACCGGGACGGTTCCACTGTCTTTAGTCGAATGAGAGGCGGGGTGGACAAATTAAAAGATCATTCTTGAATTTACATAAATATTGCACTGTCCTTTATTGACTGGATTTACACGTTATGAGATATTCACCGAGCACGACACTCTTTCATCATATCACATACGTCTTCCTTGTCTACTCTCGTATAACTTGGTATTCACAGATCCCGACCTCCTTCACTCCACCTCGCGTCATATAGGTGCTCTCCAAGCACCTCTTGTCTCACCTATAAAGGTATTCAATCCTTCGCCTCCTAACCTAACCAGGTTATTCCCTGGAGGTCAGGATATACTCACACTCCAATTCCAGACTCACATCAAATCGCAACTTCCACAGTCCACCCAAAACACCATACCACCGCCACACCAGTGTCGCCCACGGCACGATTACCATACGAACACCACACCAACGCGCGCTTTGAAGGCTACAACAACCCGTCGGGCACTCCACGACTACACACACTACCGTCGCCCATGGCACGATATCTGACCCGAAAAATACCGTCCCACTCTTTACGACACTTTTTGAACACACGCAGTCACAATCCTGTTCGTCCATCGGTAACATACTCCCCCTCCCCCTGTACGGAGAGCTAGGAGTTCTTCATACATCACAAATAGAGTTACCGACCTCATCGGATTCTTCACTTCTTCTACTGGAATTGGGGTTTGCCTGTCTGGCTTTGTAGCTGCAGGAACCACGCAATCGAGAAAACTGTTCTTTCTCACTGAATTTTAGCAAAACTTTCTTGTACGATCTGTAATCATAATCAATTTTCTTTGCGTATCTGTCGAATAAGATGCCTCTCTTCTTTGTGAACGTTGTTCTTCCCTTCACCCAATTATCAGACAATTGCCCCTCTCACCCCGCTAGAAGACACGACAACGAGAACTCCCCCCCAAACGCTAAAATCATCCTGTCGCCCACCACGACGCCAAATTCACTTCAACAAGAACTCAAGCTTGGGATAGTCCAAAAGACCAGCGAAACGATCAGCACTTAAGTCCTCCATCAGCACGTTTCACGCAGATACATCAGCATCGCCTCCCTCCAGAGAATGTGATGCACCCGCACCTATCCAACTAACACGCTTCATACTATCCCTTTTCCAATCACAAATATGTAGCATTCCGCTCTGAAATGGCCACTTCCTCAGCAAACCAACGACCCGCAAAGAAGAAGACAAACAATTAAATCACTAACATGAAACAGCAACCAATCACTTTTCTACTACGATGAGAAACACTACCTGCGTCAATCATATCCGGAAAATATTTCCGTAGAAAATCGAGCCCCTTCGTGATTATTACTATAAGAAACACTTAAATCCAGCAATTCTTCCATTAGCTACAAGAATACATCATACGTGGTGGACCCCCTCCACCTTCAACTTTCATCCATTCTAACAATACTAAACTGCTTAGGTAAGGCTAAAAGTTTGCTCCCAGACTCCATGAAATGACCAACCTCTGAGTCACCAAACTTAATACTCTTACCAAACTCGGTCCACTGACAATCAGAACTTTGCGTACTTCATCAAGATTCCAATTCCCAAAAACGTGTTTACGCATTTATAAATGCCTCTAATGTGCGAAATCAACGTTTCAGGGGCAATCCAGACAGACAGAGGAGAACAAACCAGACCTTTCTATATGCCACCTGATGCCTCACTAATTGAAGAAGCATGAGCGATCCCAGAACTCGTGTGACACTACATACATTAAAATATCAACAATTTCACAACCTCCACAACCTTTACCTTTACCTTCACATTAACAAAACGCCATGAGTAAATGAACTGCAATTCAGCAATCAACTTACGGTCAACCGCCGCCAGCCATCTTTTATCCAATTATAGTTGTGGTACCACCCGCCACTCATGCAACCTTAGCAGTCTGATGCCGTCAAGCACATCTCTTGATACGAAAATCTATATCTATATAAGGAAACAAAGACTGTTACATTCCTGAATTAGTTTGTTGCTGATCAAACCGCCGCCCTCAAATCTAGTATGACTCAATACAAACAAACCCGCTCTCGCACGTCAATATACCTGCACCAAGATCACTGCAGTCCCACAACAAATGCAATGCCACTTTTTCCTAATTTTAATTACTAAAATGACTCAAATTAAAAAATACAATGAACAGCACTTGTCCATATGTCAATCAATATCAGGAATCCTAATTAGAACAGAAAGCATTAAGAAATAAAAGAACCACGCTTTCCAACTAATTTAAATGCGCCTCCAGGCTACTTCTTAACCATACGTCAGACTGAGCTTCTCATTTATGTGCAACTAAAATGCTAAGGTCACTGAACGCAGTTTCAGTAAACAAAAGCAAATTCATAAATAATAATTAAAATAAAGAAAACATATCAGAGGAAAGAGGTGGGCCAAGTAGAAAACAACCATGACTTACGTGAACACAAAACAAAGTTTATTTACCTGGCATAAAAACCCTCCACTCAGTGAGTGGAGGGAAAAGCCCTTTACGATACTAATTACTATTAGGAAGCTTTTCCATCGGGCACTCACATAATCCAAAACACATTCAATCCGCAAGGTATAAAATCCAAGGTGAAGTCGATTCGGTCGGAAAGGGACACGAATGAAGACATCAGCTCTCACAATAAGCACCACAAGAAAATGGAAAAACCACTTTTGTACTCGCGAAAAACAGGAACTCGAACAAATTCACACTGAATACGAAAAACACGACCGTTCACACTGAGCCCTCAAGCTCGTCTGAGGAGAGTTCAACAATTAGCAACAAACTATGAACCTGCATTACCACTCTAGTCCACCGCGTATGTTTACAAAACCCAAATTTTGTAAACATACCTGCTCAAACAATAAGCCTGCCGCTGGTACAATAAACTCCATACCGCTCGAAGAGAAGGAAACACAACCTCTGCGAAGTATTTAAAGAATAAACCCGAGCCAACACAAATTTACATTACAGGCCTCGATGTGCCCCATTTAACCTCATCCAAATTCGAGCAGTATCATCTATTCCGCGGGACTTTATGACTTCTACTATATAATTATATATAATTAAAAATTCAGGTTAACAACCACCACAGGGTCCCACTGTGAGCAACTGCCATCTAAAAAATGACACCGTCTCCCAGTAGGACCGCGGCAAATCCCACTCATGGCCACGTCTCACAACCGTGAGATGGGTGGTCACAGGACACGACGAAATC
>JAABKJ010011410.1:0-10747 GCA_011634705.1 Andricus grossulariae
AGTGTTGAACGATGTTTTCTCGCGTAAATTTTCCGCTCTTGCTTACCTTCTAGGACAGAAGGAGCAGAAGTGGATGATGAACACGTTTCAGTTGCGTCGGGATTGGTTGCTTTAAGGAACCATGATCGTAGCTTCCGGAGCCTAGAACTTTTCTCATATAATTAATCAAATAACATATTATAATGAGTTTATGGAATTGGAAAATTTAAAAAGGGGGGGGGGAATTAAAGCAACCTGAGGGTTTATAAAATAATTATTTAACACGTTTGTAATAAAAAAAAACAACACAAAAAAATTTCCCCAAAAAGATTCGAACGCGCGACAGCGTGCTCCTCAGCCAACCGCTATGCGTGTCTAATATTTTCCGACGTTCTATCGATTTATACTAGTCTCATCTCAAAGTCAATCTCGCAGAGCAGCCCTTCCCTTGTGAAATTAAACGCCAAGGATATAAGAGTGCTTCAACTTGAAAACAGTGATGCCAATCTGGACGCCTTTTTCTACTGCGCCTGCGTTCGGGCCGCGCACTGGTTGGCCGCAGTTGGCGCGCAATTCAAAATTGTAATTAAAAACAATTCTTGTAATTTGAATGAATAATTATTGGAAAAGGCACAAGAACGTATATAAATTGTACAACTTCTGATTTAAGACAAGAAAAAAATGTATAACACCAATATTTGCTAAATAACAGTCTATTTTCTTTGACTTCAAAAGAATAACTTATATTTCACAAAACATTTAATTTCAGAAGAAATTTATTGAAGAATTAATACAAAATAATTGTTTATAATTCTTTGGATGTCAAAAAAAATAAACCGTTATTTAAAAAATATATGTTATACATTTTTTTCTTGTCGTAAATCAGAAGTTGTACAATTTGTATACATTCTTGTGCATTTTCCAATAATTATTTATTCAAATTACAAGAATTTTTTTAAATTCCAATTTTGAATTGCGCGCCAACGGCGGCCAACCAGTGCGCGGCCCGCACGCAAGCGCAGTAGCAAAAGTCGCCCACATTGGCATCACTGCTTGAAACCACGGATTAATTTCCGAGGCGGTGGCGTCCTGCCAATTATTACATCTTTTGATGTTTAAGAAGTTAATTAACATTTCAGACTTAACAAAATGAATGAATTTTCTTTATAGCATCATACTCTTCAGGAATTATTCTTCACTATTCTTTCAAAATCCTAATTTTTTAAAAAAATGTGAAGTAAGAGCGAAATGTCTACTGTTTTTCCAATTTTCATACAAATTAAAAATTTTAATATAAAACAGTGCTATTTGTATTTAAATACTGAATTCTCTGTCAAAAGTTTTTCGCATTGATTTACTTTTTTTAAAACCAAAGACTCGCAGCGGACATAAACTTATGTTTTAACCTATGTTTAAGTATAGGTCTAAACCTAGGGCTGACCTGGGATTTTCTCCTGTTCACTTGGACCAAGTCCTAAGAAAAGACCAGGTTTTTTTCGGAAAGTGTGCTATGTGTGTATCAAATGCAAATTATATCAATGTTCAATCCTATAAATTAAATAAATCATCATTTAACAATATTAGATATTTTTCCAGAGATTTTGTGCAAACTATAATATTATAAAGTACAATAATATTAGAATCCTTTCCGAGTGGGGACACAAGTCCTAAAGTTGTCCTATATACATATTTTGGAAGACATCTTGAGGACGTCCTGAGGAACTCTTCAAAACATGAAAATATCCAAATCATGTCATAGAGGTACATTCTGAGGACGACTTCAGGATGTCCTGGTGCCCACTAGTTTCTAAAGTCACTTCCAGGTGAATTCCATCATGGCTATCAATGTGCGAAAACTATCGCGCAATAATAAGTGTCGCGCTGACAAAAGTCCACTATTTCTCAAATATTCGAACCAGATTATAATGTATTATCATTTATATTATGTAAATTCACGCGGTACATATTAATTTGATTGTTTTTTGTCGCAATACCTGATTTTTCCGTTATACTCATAGGGAAAAACGATCTATAAAGTGCGCAATTTAGAGGTTATAGATGCAACAACAGCCAACCCTTAAATTTCCAGAAAGCAGCTTCTTTTTATTTTAAGTAGGCCTACCGGGTGGTAATCGTGTTATCCTTAGAATATTCTGCGAATATTCTGCCGAGATATCCTACTTTCTAAACATGAATCAATGAAAAATTCACTGATTGAAATAGTAGCTGGACATTTCAATGATTAATCAGTGATTCCGTACTTATTCATTAATCAATTCAGTAACACCGGAGTAAATCATGTGAGACATAAACTCTAAGTTTTAAAGTAAAGCGTTGTTGTTATTCTTTTACTTAAGTAGCAAAAATAATTTAGTAATTAAATAAATTTATGAATTCTCGGACTGTAAGTATGCTGAATTTACGGCGGGAAAACTATAATTTAACTCGTATAAAAAGTACTTACTTGACGGGTTTGTACATGACAGTCTAATCTTGAAAGCAAAGAAATATGTTAGGTTTTTTGTCATGTAGAAGCATAAAAACTTTTCACCTTTTTAATATTTGATCACATTTATGGGTTTAAGTTTTTACTATGGTTATTTGATTGAATCTACTAAAATCTTATTTTATTATGACTTCTAAACTGACCTGGTGCAGTGCTGCCAACTATCGAAACTGTTACTTTCACTGAAAAAATAAGTAACATTTCACTGGTTGTCAGTGACCGGATTCTAGCTATTTGAATCAGTGAGATTTCACTGACTATCAGCGACTTTTCACTGATTCAGATTTAGAGAGTAAGGATATGCCAAAGTTGTCATTTGAATTTAAAAGCATGTAGGGGAAACCACCCTACAGTAGATAGCAAAATATTCAACAGCGTTTTAACTGCATCAGTTTCCAAAAATAAAGTAAGATTATCGTTTTTAAATAAAGCTTACATGTTCAATTAAGTATTCGTATAGAAAAAAATATCACGCAATTAATCAATTAGCTGTATTAAACATTTTTATTATACTTGGTCAAGGTTACGATTTTGACATCTCTGTCCATCAATAGATGATCGATTCTGATATTACTCCTGGGTATGATAAAATACTCAATTCTCGATCATTATAATTTATCATTAGTATACTTGCAATTAAAATCAGTTTATTGAGTAAATAATAGTTTAAACCATGACTATTCTACAAAAATCACAAAAGTTTAAATTATTTACATTTTTTTATCTCTCATATTCTGCGAGATTGGTACGATTGGTGAGGGATGTTTAATCTTCATTCCATTTAACCTGACCTGCGATGACAGGGAAGTGCAGAATTTGTACATACCTTAATCTCAAAAATGATATCTTTTCCGAAGGACTCCTTAAAACACAACTAAATATTATGTGATTTTTAGTGAATAATAATTGACACTATTTGCATGGTTTATTATTGACAAAAACTTAAATTTAAAAACTTCACGACTCAAAATAAACAAACAAACACAACCTTTAACTTAAAACAACTGCGAGACAGTCGCAGAGCTGCCAATTTTGATAGCGACATTTTTCGTAATTTCGCGATTATCTCCTGTTGGTTATCTACTGTCGGAAAATGTAATGTCCGATAAGAAGTCCTTAAATATTTATAAATATTAAATAATGTTATACTAAGAAAAGTAAAGGACTTTTTTTGTCAATTTTCCAGTTAATTAAGATTATCTACTGTGAATCATTATCTACTGTAGGGTGGTTTCCCCTAATCTTCATTTTATATCTTTTTCGATAATGTTGAAATTTTTAATCCCCATGTTTTCAATATCCTGTCAACGTGCTGGAAATTTATTCCCACTCGAAAAGAATTTTTTTACTCTCAAATTAGTATTTTATTTTTATGCTGTGATTGGATTATTAAAAAAAATACCTTGATTAACTGTGAAAAGCTTTCTTTGTATTCTATAGTCCAAATTTTATAGTCTTTTTTCTTTACTGGATGAAATAATAAAATAGATACTTCACACATTTATTTGTTTCTCTCAGAATATTTAGATGAACTTTCACTCTAACTTGTTTTCTTAATTTGTTAAAAATACATTTCCTCAATCCTGTGATATCCATTAAAAACCTTTGAAATCACGTGAAGTTTTTCAACATCTTTGCTTATTTTAAAATTGCCTTGGAAGGCGCATCCACTATTGCGTCAAAGCATCATACACCTGGGGCACATAACTTCAAAATTCTGTGTACTGTACACCGATTGCATGATTGCAATGCGAAATTGCAAAGTGATTGAAATGTGAAATTGCATAGTAATTGCAGAGATTTCAAGGCAAAAATAGAGTGATTGCAATGAAATTTTTACACTGATTTCAGGAGTTGTGTACCCCTCGACCATGCGTGTTAATTTGGAACGTTATCTTGGTTAGTGCGTAAACAAAAATTAAACGTGCTTGTATTAAAACAGAAACTGTCTGAGACACATCATTATATATAGGGTGTCCAAGAAGTCTGGATATAGTGTGTCCAAGAAGTCTGGAAACACCTAAATAACTGTCCAGACAAAATATATATTATTCAAATGGGTCAAGGTCATTCTTGGAGTAACTTTCAACGAGGAATTCAATGGTAACCCTTATTTTGGTCTTGACCATGACCTTCACAGTTTTTTCAAGGTCAAATTGATTTTTTCAAATAGGAACCCCTATTTTGATCCCGGGAAATGAAAGAGCAGAAAATTTTACATCCAGATATGACCTTGTGCAATCGAAATTTTGACCTGAGAAGGTCATCGCAAGGCCAAACAACGTACAGCAGGATGTCTCAAGGGGTTGTGTATAAATTACGTAACACTTGGGGGGAGGTAGCTTAGTGTTACATAATGGTAAAAAACTACAGGCAAAAGTCGGAAAAAGCGATACAGAGGGGGGGGGCAAAATTTTCGGAAAATTGCATTACGTAATTTATTCACAACCCCTCAACTGGCGCATTTTGGAAGAAAATGTCCAACGCAAGAGTTGTAGCATTTGCGGCTTCCGGTCGATTGGTGACCTTGACCTTGACTTTCACTAGGACCTTCACCAGTACATTTCTTTCAAAAACAAAATTTCTGTAATTCTCCACGTTTCGAGAACCCCCGAATCTGAAAAAACAGACCTTACATTGGTGTCTGTCTGTTGTCGCCGTTGACGTTGTCTGCATATAAAATAAATTTTTAAATACTAATCGGATTGGATTGACCTTTGGCACATGTTTCTAGGGACAAAAAAGATCAAGTTTGTTAACCAGCCTTTTTTTACTAACGGTTCTGGTTTTAACCATAATAAAAAATACTAACAAATAATGTTGCGGTAAAACTATGCAAAATACAAAAAACAATGTATTCACAATAACCGTTCACCTAAAAAAGGCCTATATCCAGGTACGAATTGACCGTCGGACGGTCGGTCCAACTTTGTGCGCCACTGGCTGGGCGATCCAGCTAAACAATAACAGTCAACCCCCTTTGACTTCTCAAATTTGGCCCGAAATTTGTTCCCATATATGGGCCATCCATTGAGATGATGTCGGCCCAACCTTGGACAACAATGTGGGGCCGACTTTGATTTTTAAAGGTTCATACTACACATGTGGAAATACACAAAATAGGTATTCAAAAAATAAATAATAATTGATTGCGAGTATTTTGACTATAATTGTTAATGGTCCTGCTTAGAGTGAATACATATATTACATTTTCAAACATTATATTATAAATAAAATTTATAACCCTACGGGGTTTCGAACCTACATCTATATCTGAATCTATCGCCTAGCAGTCGGGAATCTTACCCATTACTCTATACCTACAGAATTAAAAGTCAATGAAAAAACCATCCTCGTAAGCCACAGCTCAAAGCAGTTGAAATAAAACATTTTTTTACCCCTTTTTTCTCATTAATTTTTTTATTATTGTGGGACATCATGTAGGTCTAAAATAAATGAACTGTTAACGGGAATATACATTTAATAATTTTTGAATGAATAATTTAAACCGATTACAATTTTTAGGATTTCGTAGCCCCGGGCTGAAACCCTTAAATTTTTTTCAACTAATTTTGTTTCAACAACTTTTCAACAAATTTATTATTTCCAAATTTTTGTTTTAATTTTTTTTCAACAAATTTTGTTGTTCAACAAGTTTTCTTCAAACAATTTTTTTTCTAAAAATTTTTTTTTTTCAATTTCTTATCAAAACATTTTTTTTAAACCATTTTGTCAAACTTTTTTTAAACAATTTTTTTCAAAATATATATTTTTTTTTGGCGCCCACTTTGACTAATTTTTCTTCGTGTAATATTATATTTTTTCGCGTTTTAGGCCATTTTACAACTTTTGATAATGACATAAAATGTAATTTTTAATGAGCATTCAAAATTTGCATCCCAGGCGGGAAATTCGGTCGTATGCCAGAGCTTGACCAACGGCCCAATGCCGGCCCTGCTTTGATAACCGATCTACGGTAACCAGAGTTGGGCCGAATAAGGTGTTTTTAAGCTGCCATGGCCCCACCGATTGTCGGCCCAATTCTGGCCCAACTTTGGACCGACCATCGGATGAACTGTGGCAGATTGGTCGGTACGACCCCAAGAATGCGGTCGGTCTGACTCTGGATACAGCAGTCGGTTAGTCACAAGTCACCGTGATGCACTCGACGGTAGGTCAAACCTTGGCCCGAGTATGAGCAGATCGACGGATAAACTCTGGTTCTTCGTTTCAAAAAGACCGTGAAAGTACGGTCGGCCACACTCTGCGCAAGAGATGGCCGAACCATCGGCATAACATTGGCTTGTAGAAGTCATCATGTTGCACCCGACGCGACGGTCGGTCAAACCTCGGGCCAAATATGGGCCGGCTGTCGGATATACTAGGGTTCATTATTTTAAAACGACCGAAATTTGGATACGAATAGCTGGATTTTTGTCTGGACATATCCATATTCGTACCGAAATTTCGGTACACGCAGACACTTCGTTTTTTCAGAAACAAATTTTAAGCTCCATCTTTATGATAAATTGTAAATGTTCCGAAAAATTTACATCTGAAGTAATTCGTAATCGTTTGAAATAGTCTGAAACACCTAAAAAGCAAAACGTTACACAAAAGTTTAAAAAAATTTGTTATGAAAAAAATTGTCGCAGTACGCGATAAAATGTCTAAGTTCCGTCGATACAAACTTTGAATGCTCAATAAGAGTTACATTTTATGTCATTATAAAAAGTTGTAAAATTGCCTAAAACGCAAGAAAAAAAAATATTACACGAAGAAAAAATTAGTCAAAGTAGGCGCAAAAAAAAATTGAAATAAAGTTTTACAAGAATGTTTGAAAAAAATTGTTTAAAAAAAAATTGTTGATAAGAAATTTTTGAAAAAAATTGTTTGAAGAAAAATTGAGAAAAAAAATGGTTGAAAAAAATAAAAATAAAAATTTTGAAAAAAATATGTTAAAAAGTTGTTGAAAAAAAATTGGTTGAAAAAAAAAATAAAGGGTTTCAGCCCTGGACTACGAAACCATAAAAATTGTAATCGATTCAAATTATTTATTCAAACATTGTTTCATTTATAGTCACGTTAACAGTTAATTACATATACAATATACAATATACATGATGTCGCGTAATAATAAAAAGATAATGAGAAAAAAAGAGTTGAAAAATTGTTTTTTTTTTCAACTGCTTTGAGCTGTAGCTTATGAGGATGGTTTTTTCATTGACTTTCAATTCTGTAGGTATAGAGTAATGGGTGTAAGACTCCCGACTGCTAGGCAATAGATTCAGGTATAGATGTAAGTTCGTAACCCCGTAGCGTCAGAAATTTGATTTGTAATATAATGTTTAAAAATGTTTTATATGTATTCATTCTAAGCAGGATCATTAACATTTATAGTCAGAATACGAGCAATCAATTATCAGTTGACCGTTATCATTTAGCTGGTTGGCCCGACCAGTGGCGCACAAAGTTGGACCGGCCGTCCGACGGTTGGCCCGTCCGTGGGCCGACGGTAAATTCGCACCTGGGTAGGCAACAATCATTTGTAACATTTTTTATGCCATTATTTCTTAGTTTCAGTGTGTAAACTTGTATTTTGGGACATATGTTACACATGTTACATATGTTTTGAGTTATCGAAGTGTCTGGTCATCCGGAAATTCGGGTTAATATTCAAATATTATTCATAATTTCGGCTAGTCGTACCGAATTTTCGGTATTACTAGTCCATCCCCTTATCTAACTCCACTAATTTTTTCGGGACGACTTTACGCAGCCTTTCGAGATATTTAGCTCGTCAGATTCTTAATATTAAATAGCCTGTCATCAAAGAAAACTGGGGAGGACAGCGAAGCGAGCAATATTCTAGTTCCAAGTATTTTAAATAATAAACTACCAAGGTTTGTATAAAGTGATGTCTATCTCTACTTACGCTGCGGATGTTAACACTATCGAAAAACTTTACTTCGGAGTGTCCTATGGCTACAATTCTGAATAGTATGAATGAGTGTTGCCGATGTTTCTTATTTATTGAATGCAGCAACTTGAATGTTGCCATAATTTGTCATAGGCAAACAATAAAAAATAAGGAGACTCCTAATTTTCCTTATCCTGTAAAAAATGCAGTATGTGATACAATCCAGCACAAAAAGAGTTTCCTTACTTATTTTGCGATATAAACAGGAAAACCTAATAACAAGTAATTTATCGAAAAGTATATTTTCCTTGTCTACCTTCGGAAATATATGGCGATAGTTTTATTGCAGGACTGAATAAATGCGAGACATCGGCACCACCAATTTATAATACCCAGAGCTGTAGCCATATTACGCCATTTTCACAAGTACACAGAAAATACTTCGGAGGTAAGTTTTTCGACTGTGTTACCACCTTCAACATGAGTGGAGATACAATCAATTTATGGGTGAAAGTCTAACTTCAAACTAGAATATTGCTAACTTGGCCCTGCTCCAGAAATTTTCGAATGGAGGCCAGCAACTCAGCGAAAAATGAGCGAGCCAGCGTAGGTTGAAGTGAGCGCGCAAAAAACTCGATCGTCTTCCGTCTGAAGCATGAGCGTTTGCGAGAGCAAAAAGAACAGACGCATGTCGAGGACGGGTAGGCAAACAAAGCTGAAAACTAGCGCATTCTTATTTTAGTTTTAACCAATGTTTGTGAGTTTTGTTCGATGTCCTTTGCTTGTGTTTTCTGAGCAAAAATAAATTGAAACCCGACAGTAATTGAGTGTTTGGATCGAAAAACTCGTCCAGCGTTCGAGATTGGGTGAAAGTATTGTCAAAACGTGTCGTTGGATGGAAATCCTAAAAGTCACAACATTAATATATTTTTCAAATATAGCCTCGTAGAACATGACGAGACGGAACTTTTTCCTATTTGGTGTTATTTCAACGGATTTTAACTTTTAACTTTTAACTTCAATAATAAGGATGAGAAACTTAAAAAAAACTTCCCCAAATTCAATTACTTTTTAAGAAATAAATGATCGTAAGTTGGGCAAATATTATTGGAATTGTTTGAAACTTTGATTTACGCACAAAATATACCCTAGTGATGCCTGAAAACTGAAGAAAAAACTGGAAATCGCCTATTTTTTCATAATATTTAATTGTAAATTAAGACAGATCGGTAACTCGTTTTTTTCATTCCTACCGACAAAAAGTATCGAGGGAGCTTTAGAGTTGAATTTCCGTCACTTTTCAATTAATCGATTGGAAAATTTTCAAAATGCTCGACACTTTTGGTCGGCGAAACTAAAAAAACGGGATTACCGATCTAACTCAATTTGCAATTAAATATTATTGAATAATAGTAGATTTTCAGTTTTTTCTTCAGTTTATATGCATCGCTAAGATAAATTTCGTGTTTACATCGAGTTTTCAAACCGTTTAAATTATATTTGCCCAACTTGCAATGAATGAGTTCTTAAAAAGTAATTGAATTTGGGGAAAATTTTTTTTTCAGTTTTTCATGCTTGTTATTAAAAATACTCATCCGATGGAAAAGCAGAAAATATGAAAAAGTTCCGTCTCATCATCCTCTACATTTAAAAAAGATCAATTTTGTGATTTTTTAAGATTCCGGTCCCTTCAGATGATTGCACACAAAAATCCAGGGTATCAAAATGTTGCAAACGGTTGACAACTGCATTGTGTAAAAAAAGAAAACTACCCATTATACAACGTTCTGATGCGTATTTCTAGCTCAATTTGATACTTGGCATTTCGTGTGTGGACAATAATTTCACCCGACCTCGAGCGCTGGGCGAGTTTCTTGATCTACACCCTCAATTCAAAAAGTATCGAAGTTTATTGTATAAAAAAAAAAGATTAAATTGCGAAGTTTAAGAAAGAAAGTCGATTGTGGTAGAAAACGTACATTTAATGAAAAATCTTGGCAACGCAACATTGCGAAGCACTCTCTAAATGAGCTATGTGAATCATTTAACAAAAAAATATATATATATATATATATATTGAACAAAAAAAGGGTGAAACAACCACCGCAGGGTCCCACTGGGAGTAACTGCCATCTGAAAATAAAATCGGCTCTCAGTAGAACCGCGGTAAGTATACATTCACCTATGGCCACCTTTCACGGCCGTGAGATGGGTAGCCACACACACACACACACACACACACTAACGCTAGAAGTCTAGAGCGGGGAGAGAGGTGGGTCAGAGAAAATCAACAGTTTTTGTCTGACCCATCTCGACTCTTCCAAGACCCTCCAGTTACTGTC
>JAABKJ010011411.1:0-10747 GCA_011634705.1 Andricus grossulariae
AAAAAGAATTCTTCCTCTGATCTCTCTGTAGCTCAGTGGTTAGAGCACCTGGCCGGAAATCAGTTGACCTGGTGTTCGAATCCCAGTGGAGTGAAAGGAGAAAATCTTTTTTCTGAATAAAAATTTAATCAAAAATGTTTATTCTCCATCTTGTCTGAAATTACGTTAAAATATTTCCTGTATAGGAGAATATAACTTTGGTCAATATTGTAGAGTTCCATTTTATGTGTGGATTTCTCTTCTCGATTCGTTACCTTCTCCGATGAGAATACAGATTTCTACATAAGATTACAAGATATTACATGGGATAACGTAAGATTGCATGAGATTCCACAAGATTACATGCGATTTCATATGGGAAAACAAAAGATTACATGGGATTACATGATATCTCATGGGATTACACGAGATTATACAAGATTAAATAGGATCACATGAGATTACACAAGATTTTAGGGATTACTGGGGATTTTTAATTATTACAAGAGATTACGCAAGATTAAACGGGAACAAATTGTTTATGATTTTAAGAATTGAAATATCATCAGTCTTGTATTATGAAAATAAAAACTCACGGAAAATAATTATTTTACCAATATTTTGTGTTTTTAATTTTTTACCGTAGTTTCTTACTTATTTTTTCACACTGGTTGAATTTTAATAAATCATGATTTATTTTTTCTGGAAATAATATCCCCTAAAACTGTACTGTTTCCAGTTTTGAAAAACAGTCAATTATGTTCAAATATGGTTATTTCTATGAAAAATGCTTTCTTTTTAAAAAAAAGTTTCAACGATTTCAGCCGTGGAAAACATTACAATTCCGAGTAAATCATTCAAGAATCTAAAGTTTCAAATTTTATGGGTTTTGAAAATCGTCTTGGGTTGAAAATGAAAAGTAATTTCCAATTGAAAAACAAAGAACTTACTTCTCTGATATGGGAATTCTAAATAAGAATTAAAAAAATGTTTATCTGAAAAACTTGTTCTGTTCCGAGAAAATAAAGATTTAGTGTTGTGACGTTATCGTACTGAAACATAGTAAAATACGATTTCACCTCCACAATAATGTAATGGATGATATTTCAAAAAAAAAACAAACATATATATAAATAAATAAAATGAAACGAATTTCAACTGAAGAGTTTCCTTATCAATAAAATAATCACAAGCTTTAGCAAATAGTTCATTTTTTAGCCTACAAAAATTAATTTTCAAAAAAATGTAATAGTTCATATTTCAACCAAAAAACATGAAATTTCTACCAAAAAGGATGAATTTTGAAACTAAACACACGAATTTTACACCAAGAAGATTAATTTTCTACAAAAATAGATGCATTTTTATAAAATATATGAATTTTTAAACAAATAGTTGAACTTTCAACTAAATAAGAAAAATTTTTAACCAAAAATGGAAACTCAAAATTTTCAGTAAAAAAATTAATTAAAAAAAAAGATACCGAATTTTCAACCAAAGAGATAAATTTTCAACTAAAATGATTAGTTTTCCAACGGAAAAGACGAATTTTCAGAAAATAAAGATTTTTCAGTAAAAAAAAAAGGTTGTTCCAAATTTTTGAACTTTCAAACCAAAAGACAAATTTTCTTTAAAACAGTTGAATTTTCAACACAAAAATATGAATTTACAACAAAAAAAGTTAATTTTCAACCAAACGGTTGCATTTTTAACCAAACTAGAGAAAATTTCCAACCAATAAGATTAGTGTCCTACCAAAAAAGATGAATTTGCTACCAGAAAAAATAAATTTTTACCCAAAAATAAAAAAGTTACATTTTCAGTTAAAAAAATTAATTTTAAACCAAAAAAAAAACGAATTTTTCAACAAAATATGTGCATTTTAAAAAAAAGAAATGAATCTTCAACCACAGATACACTTTTTTACCAAAGTAGTTCCACTTACTTAAGTACTTTAATTTTGAATTAAAACGAAGAATCTTGAACTGGAATAGTTAAACTTCAGGTTAAAAAAACTAATTTTCAAATGAACAAAAACGTATTTCCAACCAAAGAGAGAAATTTTTTACTAAAATGATGAATCTTGAAGAAAATAGGTTTTTGATTAAAGGGTTTAAACTTTTATCCAAGTACTTGAATTTTCAGTTTAAAAATGTACATTTTCAACCAAAAATAGATTAGTTAATTTTCAGTTTAGAAAAACAATGTTTGACGAAAATAAAAGAATTTTCAACAATTTAGTTAAACTTTCAACAAAACAGTTGAATTTTCGACCAAAAAGATGAGTTTTTAACGAAAGTGTTAAATTTTCAATGAAAAAAGAAAATTTGTAACAAAAAATGTGATAGTCAGGAGAAAAAAACCGAAAGAAATAAATGAAAATATAAGGCAAATAAACTACTATCAAGAATATTATGTCATGAAAGGTCTATAAAAACATACAAAGTATATACTTTTCATTAATAAACGATAATACTTTTAAGAAATATCTTTCCTTATGGCAAGGCAAGAAACTAAATGAAAAAAAAAGTTTTAAGAAGTGATTTTTTTTTAGAAAAGTTAGTTATCTAATTTTGATTCGCTAATCTTTTAATTGCTATTTTATGAAGGAGATTTCGATCAAATCCTTTTAATACAACGTGTATCTCATTTTTAGAAAATTGTTTATGCAAAAACCCCATTTTAAGTACAAATGTTAATTATCAAGTTATGTATTGCAACTCTTCATTTTTATATAATATTTTTCCCAGAGAAATAAGCCCTCATTTGTTATAATTCAAGTATTTTTTGAAATTGGTAAGAAGCGATAGTGAACAAAAGTTCAATTGCGAAAAGCATTTTTAAAATAATTTTTTTTTCTGAGTTTTTTTTTATTATTTCAATTAATAAATTTTTAATAATAATACATTTTTTTTATTTGAAGGAAAGTTCTTTATTTTAAATGACATCATTTTAAATTTTTTATTTTTTTTTTATTTTGAGGAAATTACAAATTGTTAGTTGTATATTGTTAAATATTCCTCTTTCTTCTAAAATTCAAATATTATCAAAAACTGAATGTCATTATTTAAGAAAAGTTTTTTAAAATAAGTTAAATTTTTTTTAATGTTTAAAAAATATACTTTTTGAATTTTTCGCGGGAAAATGAGATATTGTTGTTTGGGTGTGAATCCGGAAGTGTGATGTGTCAAGGTCTCAAAGTTGATTGAATAAGGTTTTCCATGACTTTCGAAAATATTTTTTTTTTCTCAGCAATGAAGTATATTTTTTGAATTTGATGCAGTATTTACAAAATATATTATCTAAAATTCATGCGACTAACCCATTAATTTGATAATTACATAAGTGAAGAATGATAAAAGGAAAATATTCAAAAAAAACTCAAAATGATTAGATTCATTAGTAATAGTACTGAAAAGTGTCTTTGTGGCATGACGAACAAATAAAACAAAAATTCAATAAATTTCCTAATAAATTAAGGAAAATCGTACATATATTGCAAGTCTCAATCAAATTGTTTGTTCTATTTCTTAGTGATCCTGTAACGTAAGTTACTTTTACATAAGATCCGTAAAAATCCGTTTACACAGGAATCTTAAAAAATAAAACAAATTTTTTTTTAATTTTTCTTTTGGATAAAGTTAAGGAAAGTGGATTAGAGTAAGTAAGAAAAAAATTGTACACGCGAAAATATAATATCTCATGAAATGACAAAATATGCATTTTTGTTAATTGAGGAGTCGGATGCAATAACCACCTTGGCGCGCGAACACGGGTTAAAGTATTGTCGGAACGGCTCGTTGGACGGACATCTTTAAAGTCAGAAAATTAATTTCTTTAAAATATAGGCTTGTAGAGAATGAGGAGACGGAACTTTTTTCTATTCCCTGTTTTTTCATCAGATGAGTATTTTTAATAATAATCATGAAAAACTAAAAAAAAATTCATTCCTCAAATTCAATTATTTTTTAAAACATAACTCGTCTTTACTCACATAAATATTATTAAAAGTGTTCGAAATTTGATATGCACACGCATTATACCCTAGCGATGTCTAAAAATGAAGAAAAAAGATAAAACTGCAAATTGTTTAATAACGTTTAATTGCAAAATGAGACAAATCGGTAACCCCGTCTTTTAGTTACAAAATGTATCGAGGGAACTTTAGAGTTGAAACAACTTCCAGTAAGACATTTGTTCTTTACTATTGAGGAAAGATTTTTGGAAATTTTCGGATTGATTGATTGAAAATTGGCGAAATATCCATTTTATAAAAGAAAGCATGCGACACCGCCAACGGTGATCAGTGACGAGTACGCTGTCCGATAGTACAAGAAATTGCACAAAATTATGTGGGCATATTGTGATGAAAATTCACTTGTTTAAGATTCATTATTTCAGTTTAAAATTCATTTCTTTGATTAAAAATTGAACTAATATGTTGAAAATTGGCTTCTTTCTTTGGTAGAAAATTAATCTTCCTTGTTCAAAATTCATCTTTTTTGGTTGGAAATGGTATCTCTTGTATGATAAATTTATTCTTCAGCTAAAAATACTAAATTCCACAGAGAAGAACATTCCCTCCAAACAAATTAACACTTTATTTTCTCTGTCTATTTTAATTTAGTAATTATATTTCTTTTTCTTTGAAAAGTGTACATTTTAATTTACAACTGCACCTTATGGATAAAATTACTCGTGAGATAAAATAGTGAAACATTTTCCCAAGAGATAACCTTAGCTACATTCTTTTAAGTGAACATTTCCATTGAAAAGGATTACACAACATTTTGATGTAATTCGCATTTCTGAAATACTCGTTTCCTCGAAGTTGAAGAGCGGAGACACTCGACAAGCGCGCGCGAGTTTGAAAAACAGAAAAAAAATGGGTAGAAAGTAAAAAGGGGGTTGGGGATGAGGTAAACGTAATTGCTCTAGACTAGTACAAAACAATCGTCTCGCTACTTTCGACCGGATGTAGTTATACAACAACTGTGCGCTACAACTACAGTCGTTTCAGCAACGCAGCACTGTGCTCAGCACGCCCGCTTTAAAGTTCAATTACCGAGCTCGATCGTCGGACAAAAGTTCCTGGTTATAGAGCAGGATACTGTGGAAACTTCCGAATAAGATAAGTTTCACGCGGACGCAGAAACAAGTGGAAGCGACGAGCTTTACGGCACACGGTTTTATACTGACAACATTTTATAAGAATTACAGTTTCGTACTCTATAATTCCATGAAGTATGAGCGATTCATCTTCAAATTACATTTAGACACGAAAAAAAAACATTACTCCAAGATAATTAAACTTTTGCAATTTTCATCCTCTGGTAAATTAGGGATTTTCAGTTTAAATGTTTTTTTAGCTGATGTTAGTAAGTGTCGACCAGGTAAGAATTCAAATAATTGATGTTAAAGGATTAAGGACAAGTATACCGACAACCTTTAACATTAATTATTCAAATGTTTTTTATTTATAAAATAACTCCACTTAGTTGAAAAAATAAGAGCTAACTCATCTATCTATTTATATAAACTATCTATAATCTGTATACGCAAAAACTAAATGTATGTATGCATGTATGTGTGTTCGGAATAGGCATCCACACCCTTGTACTTATTGGAACCAAATTTTGTAGGGCGTGATAAATTGGTCCTGCGATTTTTTTTTTTTATATTTTGAAGGCGCTTGCACATTTTTGTACTTCTTAGAATAATTTTTTGTATATCAGTAATTTGAAAATAAGGAAAATGAGGAAAATTTGGTTATATACATAAACCCCTATGATGGAAGCTTTTCATTTACTCTGATTTTCTTCGGGGATGGAACAAATTAAAGCACATAGAATTGAGATGAAAAGTAAGATTGATGCCGTCACATTTTTCTTTTTTCATATTAGTAGTTAAAAAATCATAAAAAATCAAGAATATTTGGTTATCTAGACCCCTACACTGGAAGCTTTTCTTTTAATCCCACTTTTGTGAAGGATGGTTGAATTGAAGCTATTGGCATGTGGAATTCAGATGAAAAAAACAATTGCTATGTCATGGTTTTCATTTTTAATATCGATCATTAAAAAATAAGAAGAATATATTTTTCTGTTATTCAGACCCCTACGCTGGAAGCTTTTCTTTTAGTCCCATTTTTTCATGGATGGCTTAATTTGAGCTATTGGCATGTGGAATTCAGATAAAAAATAACATTTGCTATGTTCTGGTTTTCATTTTTATTGTTGATCATTAAAAAATAAGAAAAATAATTTTTTTTTGGTTATTTAGACCCCTACGCTGGAAGCTTTTCTTTTAGACCCATTTTTTTAGTGGATGGCTTAAATCGAAGCTAATGGAATGTAGAATTCAGATAAAAAATAAAGTTTGCTATGTTTTGGTTTTTATTTTTGGTATCAGTGGTTAAAAAAAATTGTTATAAGACCCAACCCTACTTTGAAAACTTTTCTTTTAGTCCCATTTTTTCAAGGATGGCTCGAATTGAAGCTATAGGCACGTGAAATTCAGATAATAAATAAAATTTGCTATTTTTTGCTTTTCATTTTTGATGTCGGTGGTTTAAAAAAATTAGAAGAAATTTGTTATTTATACCCCTACGCTAGAATCTTTTATTTTAGACCCATTTTTTCCAAGGATGGCTTAAATTCAAGGTAATGGCATGTAAACTTCAGATAAAAATTGAAATTTGCTAAGTTTTTGTTTTCATTTTTGATATCAGTGGTTAAAAATGAGAAAAATAAGACAATTTAGTTATTTATACCCCTAAGCTGCAAGCTTTTATTTTAGTCCCATGTTTTCAGTGGTAGTCTAAATTGAAACCAGTGGTATGAAAATTCAAATAAAAAATAACATTTGCTATTTTATGGTTTTCATTTTTGATATCAGTGGTTGAAAAATAAAAGAATAAGAAAATTTGGTTATTTAGATCCCTACGCTGGAAGTTTTTACTTAAGTCTCGTTTTTTCAGGGGTGGCCTAAATTGAAGCTATAGTGGCATGTGAAATTCAGATAAAAAATAAAATTTGCTACGTTATGGTTTCCTTTTTTGATATCACTGATTGAAAAAATGGGAATAAATTTGTTACTTAGACCCCTACGATGAAAGCTTTTCTTTTAGTCCCATTTTTTAAAGGATGGCTTAATTTCAAGCTAATGGTGTGTAAAATTCAGGTATATCAGAGAAAATAAAATTTGTTATGTTATGGTTTTCTTTTTTGATATCAGTGGTTAAAAAATAAGAAAAATGAGGAAAAACTGGTTGCTTAGATCCCTAGGCTGAAAGATTTTCTTCTAGTACCATTTTTTCAGGGATGGCTTAAATTGAAGCTACTGGCATGTAGAATTTATACCAAAAATAACATTTTCTATCTTATGGTATTCTTTTTTTATATTAGTGGTTCAAAAATAAGAAAAATTTGGATATTTTCCAATTGCGAACTCAATGCTGATTTGTATGCATATAATTTTTTTCAAGTAACTGCTTAAAAGAAACTTTTTTACGGGCAATCGGAAAATTAGTCATTTATAGGAGACCTGATTTTTGTTTAAAAAATTTTCCAATTGCTTAAACAGTTAATCATTATTTACTTGTAACTTTTTTCTAAGTGAAGGCAGAAAACTTTGTCGCTGATTCTTAAACATTTACGTCACTTAGATATTACAACGACATTATGTTATAAATTTTTATTTGTGTAAATAAATGTTTCTTCTTCAAACAAATTTGTTCTGAAATAAATGTATATAATTGATCTTTCTCTGTAATTATTGCGGTGATTTGTTATTTTTAACAGCAATATTTTTCGTTGAAATGAATATAGAATTGTTTAAACAATCTACTGAGGATTAATTGTACATTTTTATGGAAATTGAATAGAAAAATAGGATTTGTTCTTCTAAATTTAGTGTAGTGTGTCGCTCATCGTTAAATATTTAAATGTTATACTAATTCTTAAAATAATTAATAGTTATTTAAACAATTTATTCATATTTATTATAAAAATTAAAAAAAATGTATGAGAAAGAAAATTTACTTTCCGTTTCTAGAAAAACAATACTCATCAGTCTCCAGAGGGGAATAGAAAAAAAATCGAAGAAATAATTTCAGATCGACAAAATTGAAAGTGACTTTTGTAAACTGAAATCTTACTGGATAAAAACGTTTCGTGACCAATGTGAAAACATTTTTAAAACAAATATTAGTTATATGAAGAATTTGTATGACCAACTTTAGGAAAATAATCAAATTTTTTTAATCAGGTTTCCGTCAAAACGTAAATTTGACCTTTAATAAATTTTTTCAACAATTGGATAATGATTTGAGCAAAAAAATTGTAGTCAACAGTAAAAGTTACCGCATTGATTGAAAAAATATATAAATTCCAGTATAAAATTGTTTAAACAAAAAATAATTACTTAAAGGAATATAAGTTTTTTAAAGAATGGGGTAGTAATATCTAAATGACGTAGATATTTGATAATCAGCCACAAGGTTACTTGAATTCAAACAATAAACTAGAATTTTTGACATATTTAAAAAAAAAACTTACACTTGGATAATAATTAATTATTTAAATAATTGTTAAATTCTTGAAACAAATATCAGTCTACCCATTAATGACTAATTGTCTGATTACACGTAAAAATTAGCTTTAAACGAGATAGTATGAAAAAAATGATTTTAACAAATATAAATTGTTTAAACAATCGAAAATTGATTAAAAGAAAATTACAAATATTTCACTTGTAGAATACAAATAATTAATTGCAAAAAAGGAAGAAACAGAGCTCATTTGCGACAATTTTGCCTAAAATTCTCCATTTCAGTATTTTGGGGAATTCTTGGGGCTCTATAAGGATGGAGGGGGTGAGGGCGTAAAAATTCAAAGCAATATAGTAAAAATCATTCTTTAGGACTGCCCAATAAATTCTAATAATCTTCTGCAAGGTAAACTTAAACCCTCAAACGTGAATCAAATTTTTCCGCAAACAAAAATTTTCCCATGTTAATCTTATGGGATCTTCCGGGCCTTTGTGGCATGTCTTAATATTAACCGATTTGACTCAAACTTGAAAAAAATTCTTTTTCGGGAACCCCAAAAAATAAGGGTGTACCCTGCTCTCTATTCGAAAAAAAATTCAACACGTATGATTTTTTACCACCCTAATGTATTGCATACCAGACTAAAAGAATCATGGAACAGCGCTTATTTCAAGAAAACAAATACTTTATTCAATAAACGGGCATTCTATAGAACTTTAATACATCGGATATTAGAGTTTGTAGAAATTTTTTTTTCTTGCCATTTTTTCTCAGAAAAGAGTGAAGTAAATGTAGAAAAAGAGTGAGAGAAACAATAAGATGACAAGAACGAAGTATCCTTTAGGGGAGTCTGACTTCTCGGTGGACAGCGATGAACGGGTCCTTCTGTCATGGTGTGACCCAGAAGCTTGCCTTCGTGTCGGGAAATTAATGGACGCAGACTCCGACGTTGTTCCGCTTCCGACTGTCGCAGAAAGCCTGATCTGGCCGGAAAACGTATATGTATAATACGTCGCGATGCCCGGCGATTTTCAATTATTTTCAACGTCCCCCGGCGTTTACGGGAGTGAAATAAATTTTCTCGAGGGCAACTAGCGTAATCTCTTCTGTAATCCCTTACTTAAGGCATTTTTTGCTGGCCACTCCACCCGGACAACTTGGCAGAAGCTTTCGCGTCGTTTCTTCCTCTCTTTTCTTCTTGTTTAGATGAATCTGAGCTGAACTGCATTTAAATAGTATTCGGCTATTTCATTCGCTTGAATGCATAACAAAAAAGTCGTGTCTGCTACCGAGCATTACGTATCATCAACTTGGAAATCTTGTTTATTGATTTTAATTATTTCTACTGTTGGGGGTGGAATTCCATACTATTATATTTGATAATAATACCAAATATGGCTTAGTAATCAAGGGTTTATATACATTTTTTTATTAATTTGTGATATCTATCAGTATTCTTTGAAGAAAAATTTGTGAGAAATTTGACTTATTGCCTCTCAGGTGTTGCACCTGACCTTCGACCTCTGAAATTTAATCTTTGACCCTTGACCTCTGACATACTCTCTCTGACCTATAACCTTTCATCTCGGTCCATAGTAGTACAGCTACAGCAGTACGGAAACACTTACCGACCGAGCAAGGTCCTGCTGTCGTTAACTTGGCATAGAACAGATCCTTGCTCGGTCGGTAAGTGTTCCCGTACCGCAGTAGCTATACTACTATGGTCCAAGATGAAAGTTGATACGTCAGAGATAGTATGCCAGAGTTCAAGGGGCAGAGGTCAAATTTCAGTAGCCGAAGCTCAGGTGCAACATCTGAGAGTACTAAATCAGAGCTTTCACAAATTTTTCTTCAAAGGATGCTAATGAATCTTACAAAATAATAATTTTTTTTTACGTGGTACGGTACGGAAAAAAATTACGTGAAGTGGTACAGAGAAACTTACCAAATTACCTTCGGTCGGAAAGTTTACCTGTACCGCTGTAGCTACACTACTAAATATGGAGTAAACCCATAGAGACCAAACCACAATGCGCGTGCGAATGAAAAATGAACCTCGAATTTTTGGACATAGTGTGGGGAAGGACGTACGCTGAATTGTAAAGGAGTTCAGTTAGATGACATCTTTGCTGTTTTTTTTAAAGATATCGTTTTTAATTGACCCAAGTATTATAAGTGTGAAGAAGACTTTTTATTGGCATTAGGGTCGATAATTTT
>JAABKJ010011412.1:0-10747 GCA_011634705.1 Andricus grossulariae
ACATGTAATAGTTAAATTTTCAGTCAAAAAGTTAATTTATAAGTAAAAAAAATTTCAACAAAATAGTTACATTTTCAACCTAAAAGATAAATCTTCAACCAAGAAAATTAATTTTCTACCAAAAAGCAAACAAACAATTTTGAACCAAATATATGGATTGTGAACTAAAAAAGATAAATTTTTAGCGATAAAACATTAATTTTTAACCGTGAAACATAAATTTTCAACCAAAAGGATTAATTTTTCACGAAGAATATTAATATTCTACCATAAAAGACGAATATTCAACAAAATATATGAATTTTTAACCAAATTGTTGAACTTTTAACTAAAGAAAATAAAAGTTTCTACCAAACATGGAATTGTTAAGTTTTTAGTTCAAAAAATTAACATTCAACCAAAAAGAAAAGAACTTTCAACAAAATAGTTACATTTTCAACAAAAACAAAAGGTTTTTGAACGCAAATGATAATTCATCCACCAAAAAAGATGAGTCCTCAACACAAAATGTAATAGTGGATATTTCAACCAAAAAAGATTTGAATTTTAGACCAAAAACAGTAAATATTAACCAAAGCAGGCGAATTTTCAACAAAATAGTTTGAATCCTTAACTAAGACAGATCAATTTTTAACCAAACAGTTGTATTTTTAGCCAAAAAATATAAATTTTCTGCGATAATATACGAATTTTTAAACCAAAAAGATGAATTTTCAACAATAAAGTTGAATTTAAAAAATATATATTTTCAGTCAATGAAGAAAAATATTTAATCCCAAATGTTGAATTTCCATGCTAAAAATATGAATTTTCAACAAAAAAAACAGTTGAATTTTTAAACCGAAAATATGGATTTTCAAAAAATATACTGAATTTTAAATCAGACACTTGAATTGAACCGAAAAAGATAACTTTTATACAAAACATTTGAATTTCCATCCCAAAAATATGAATTTTAAACAAAATAGTTTCATTTTCAACCGAAGAAATGAATTTTCAACCAAAATGCTCAATTTTTCACCAAGAAGATTAATATTCTACCATAAAAGACGAATTTTTAACCAAATAGTTGAATTTTCAACTAAAGAAACTAAATTTTCAACTAAACATGGAATATTTAAATTTCCAGTTCAAAAAATTAATTTTCAACTAAAAAATATCTAAAAAAGATTAAATGTATACGGGTACAGATGAATATATAAAGCAAGAAGCCGAATTTTCAACAAAAGAGTTGAATTTTGAACCAGAAAAGATTTTTCAATCAATAAAAAAAATTTGATCAATAATATTAAATTTTCATGCCAAGAAGACAAATTTTCTACAGAACAGTTCAATTTTTAAACCGAAAATATGAATTTTCAACCAAGTAGTTGCATTTTTTACCAAAATAGTTGAATTTATAAACGAAAAAGACGATTTTTTAACAAAACAGTTGAATTTTCAAGCAAAAAGAATTACTTTTTAACAAAATTGTTGAAGTTTCAAGAAAATAATTAAATTCTCAGCCAAATAATAAAATCTGTAACTTCATATGTTGGTAAGACTTACTTGTTATTAACACAGTTTTTTAATAAATCTAATTTCATTAAGGTTCCATGTTCATTTCATTAACATTATCTTGCATGGGGTGGGTGAAGTGGGGATTTCAGAAAAAAGCCTTAAGTACTTTGTTAATGACCCCTAAATATCAATTTCAGTTTATAGAAAAATTCCTGCCTTTCCAGAAATCTCTGACGTGTTGCAAACCTGAACTTATTCGGATTTTTTTTTTTCATCTCTAGAAAGACTTCAGAACTGAAGAAATGAAGCTTTCCAGTAGCTACATCACAGAAGTGGATGTGAAAATCCAAATGATGGATCTTATTTTACCACCAAGTGTCCTTGGAAAGTTTGTACAATTAATTAAACCGTTTCTAAATTTCCACGACACCATCCAAAGAAGTTCAAACGTCCAAGAAAACTCCATTAAGCCACCTCTAATCGGGATTACGAATCTGAAAAATGAGTCTCTGCCTCTAGTCTATTTGGAATTCAAAGGATTTAGACTCATGCTTCCAGTTTCAACGACAATTTTACAAGAACTGCAGCACGATTTACTGATGCTTCAGGTCAGTTTTCTGCCGTTAATAGAATTAAATTTATATTTACTGAAACTATATATTTAAAGTACAGGGTCACCATTTTAATTGCGGAAAAAAATTCCCCGTCATTTCATATTTTTCCCCGGTTCACGAAATTATTTCACGTTCATTGAGATTAAAAAATTAGAACTCTAAAAACCTGGAATTTTTTCGAGTTTTGATATTATAAATGTTCAAGACAATAAAGAATTTCCTGTGTAGAAAAACTTAAAAACAAAAATGTCTTCTCTTCCAACTCGATAACAATTTTAATAATAAAACATGTTTCTCTTCCAATTCAGAAAAAATTATAAACAATATTTTCTCCCTTCCAAATCAATAAAAATCTTCAAAATATGAAATGTCTCTCTTCCAATCCAGAAAAAGCAGAACAATTTCGCCCCATCTAACTCTATAAAAATCTTAAAAATGAAAACATTTCCCTCTACCAATTCAGATGAAATTGAAAACCAAAATGTCCTCCCTTCCAACTCAATAAAGATGTTAAAAATAAAAAATTTCCCTGTTCCAATTCAGAAAAAAAATGTTAATAAAAAACTCTTCCCTTAAAATTAATAAAAATGTAAAAAATGGCCTCTTCTAATTCAGAAAAAATATATAACCAAAATTCTATCCCTTCTATCTCAATAAATATCATAAAAACAATAAAATGGCCTCTTACAAAAAAAAATTGATAAATATAATTTCCTCCCTTCCAACTCAGTAAAAATGTTTACAAATGTCCTTTTTTCAATTCATAAAATATTGAGAAACAAAATTTTCTCTTTTTCAACTCAATAAAAATTTTCAAAATATAAAATGCCCCTCTTCCAATTCAATCAAACTTAAAAACTAAAATGTCCTTGTTTAAAACGCAATGAAAATGTTTTAAATACCCAATTTGCCAGCCTTGTACTCAATAAAAACGTAAAAAAGGTCTTCCAATTCGGAACAAAAATCAAATACCGAAATTTCTTCCCTTTCTTTTAAAATTAGAATTATTGTGAAATTCAAACGTTTTTTCAAACATAAATCCTCTTAAGTTAAATTATTTTAATTTTAAGACGTTTCAAATAAATAATTGTGAAATTGTTATTTATAAATAAAGATTCCACACTTTTATTTGCAAATCAAACATTTTTTCAAGTGGAACAATTAAAATTATAACGTTCAAAGTTTAAATTTAGCACTGTGAAATTTTAACAAATGAAGGCTTTCTATTTCTAAAAATTTAGTTTCAAATTGTTTCGTTTTAAATCTTTGATTTACAGTGAATCGTGTAAAAATAAACAGTCAAAAATGGTTAGATATTTGTTAAAAATTGCAAAATGAATGGGTTAAAAATTGAATATTTTAGGATGAAACAATATTTGAATAGGATTTGAAATTTAATAGAAGCGTTTAATTATGAATCTATTAATTTAAAAAATAGTTGATAAAATTCAGTTTGAATGCGAAGGCTTTTGAATTGAAACAGTTCAATTTTCAGCATTAAAATCGGTAAATTTTTTAATTTTGAACAAATTCAGAATCGTCTTGTAAAATCAATAATTGCTCAATTTTGAACACTCGAACAATAGTTAAGTTTTAAAAATCATTAATTAATTTATATTTACAGTTGATCAACCTAAACGGTTCTTATCAAATATTTTCAAATTCAAACGCTTTTAATTTTTAATTGTTCAGGTATTCAAAACTGCTTTTTAAAATTCTTTAAATTGAGAATGTACGCTTAAAAATGAAGACCTAAAATGAAATATTGTAAAAGTAAAATGTTTTAGAAATACGCATTGTTAGCTAAATATTTTCATAATTTAGAAACTTAAAAATTGGACTTAAAATTTATTTTAAAAAGTTGCAATCGAACCTATTTTAAATTTTATTGTATCATGTGATATAAAATTTGTGATAATTCAAGTGATTGGATAGATATTCCTTTTAAAAAATTTTAAATAAAAACTTCTTTCCCTAAACACAATAAAAATGTTAAACAGAAAAAATGGCCTCGTCTAATTCAGAAAAAATATATATAACCAAAGTTCTACCCCTTTAATTCAATGAAAATGCTAAAAAAATTGCCTCTTCCAATTCAGAAAAAAATAAACAAAATTTCGTCCCTTCCAACTCTATAAAAATCTTAAAAATGAAAAAATTTCCCTCTTCCAATTCATAAAAAAATTGAAATAAAAAACTCTTCCAGGAACTTATTAACAATTTTTGAAAAATAAAATATTGAATACAAAAATCTTATTTTATTTTAACTTTTATTTACTTACCTAAACTAATTTTCAATTTTATTGAATCATGTGATATACCATAAAATGTGTGATATTTCAAATGCTTAGATAGATTTTTCTTCTAAAATTTGTAAAATTCCCGGTCAAAAAATAAATTTCCTGTCATTTCCGGGTTTTTCCGTTCTCAAAAAATTCCTGGTTTCCTGATACAGTGGCCACCCTGAAGTAGAAACTAGAAATTAATTATGAAAATCATATACAGTTGGATGGTATTCGAATTGCACCACGAGCTGAAAATCCTATAGACAGGATTCCACTTCGCATGGATGTTTATCAACTAGCGGCCCAAGCAAATATATTGAACATTCCAGGATCGGCGGTTGAAGACAGACAGTATCAAATTAATGTCAATGGAATTTGCGCCTACACAACTACTTGGAAAAATTATCAACAGAGTATCACAAAGGTATCTTTATTAAGAAAAAAGCATCAGAATTTTATAGACGCTTTTATAAAAACTGAGAAGGGCTCAGTCATCACTTGTCACCTATTTCACATATTTTATAAATTTATTGCCTTTTTACCTTTTTTCAGATGAAAAACTAAAATTTGATTCTAAATTTCAATTGATTTTCTGGTCGGGAATTTTTTTCATTCTTATAGTTTTAGTAGAAGAATATTTACAATTTTAAATTGTTGAATTTTAAAGACTAATTATTGTAAAATTATTTAATTTTGAAGACTCACCTTTTCACTTTTAAAAATTTTTTTTTTTTTAATTTTTAGCTTCCTGTTCAGCATAAGGTTCAAGTCGAAAGGATTTTAAATTTAATATTTTTAGTTTAAAGTATATATACAAAGTTGGTAGATATTAAATTCAAATTTCTCGAAGGTATTTACCACATTTTTGCAAATTCAATTATTTTATATTCAAGTAATAAAAATTGGACAGTTTCAAATTGAAAAACTTAATAATTGAGTAATTTTACGTTTAAAGCGTACAATATTTAAAAATAAATTGAATTTTCAGGATTTTAAAATTTGATCTTTTAAGATGTTGCAAATTTCTTTCGAACTGAAAACCTTAATAAGTGAGAATAAGTTTAGTTAATAATTTTAATAATTTAATTTTTTAATTTTAGTGAATCATTTTAGATTGAATTATCCAAAATTGGATTGATATTGAAGAAATATGAATTTAAACGTTATTGTACAAGTTTCGTTAGAAATCCTTCATAGATGAATAATTAAAATTTTTATTTCAAATTGCAAGGAAAAATTCTAAATATAAAGTCTTCAATTTCAAACAATTTTGAGATTGAAAAATGTAAAATGTATATGATTACAAACTGAAAGACTTAATATGTTAAATAACTAAATTAAAAGCATTAAAAATTGATTAGTATTAAAATAAAAATTTATAAATGAGTCAATGTAAAATTTAAAGTCTTGATAGTTAAACAGTTTTTCAGTGATTCAAAGTTCAATGTTAAATTTGAATTCTTTTTCAGTTTGAAAACATCGAAAAAAATATTGTTCAATTTTGATGATCTCTACTTTTGAATTATACATACAATTTTGAATATTTTTATTTCGAGTATTTATTTTTTTTAAATTTAAACTCTTCAAAATTCAAATTTAGAGTTTTTCATTCTGAATTAGATTTGTAAATTTAGATATTCTTATTTGAATAGGTACTTCAAATTATAAAATCAGTTTTGAGAGCTTGAATTTTTTAATTTAAATGACCGTGAACATTTTTTTTTATACCCGGAAGATGAGTTTGAGAGATATCTATTAATATTAACCCGTGCCCTCAAAAATTGTTAACTTTTTCAATTATGAAATCATTCAGTTTGCAATGCGTAATTCTAAAATCTTTTACTTTAAAAATTTTCCATTTTAGGTTGTTACATTCTAAGGTGGTAATTAGTAGTAAAGCACAGTGGTTACAAGTATTTCCTAATTTATCTACAGAACACAGGCAGCAGTAGGGAATGACTTACAAGAAATTGAGGAGAGATGGCTCTGGGAAAAGTGGAATAATTCAATTCAAAAGCCTTGGTTAGGGTGCCCAAAAGAATTTTAATTTTTAATTTTTGCAAACGCTACCCCTCAAATAATTGAATTTCAACCAAGAAGATTAATTGTCTACTAAAAAAGACGAATTCTCAACAAAACACATACATTTTTAACCAATTAGTTGAATTTTCAACCAAAGAGATTAATCTTCTACCAAAAAAGATGAATTTTCCACAAATTACATCAATTTTCAACCAAATAATTGAATTTTGAAACTAAAAAAGATCAATTATTAACCAAATATGGAATAGTACAATTTTCATTTAAAAAAATGATAATTTTCTACAAAACAGTTTAATTTTTTAACAAAGTGTTCTTACGAATTTTCTACAAAAAAGGTCCATTTTCAACAAAGTAATTGAATGTTTACTTAAAAAAACTAATTCTTGTCAAATTAGTTCAACTTTCAGCCAAAGAGATGAATTTTCAACATTAAAAGATGAATGTTCAACAAAAAATGTATTAGTTGATATTTCAACCAAGAAAAGATGTTCATTTTAAAGAAAACCCCGTTGAATTAAAACAAAAAAGATGAAATTACTACAAAAAGATATGAATTTTCAAATCAAAAAGGTGCATTCTCAAAAAGCGTGGCATTTTCAACAAAAAAAGATTTTTCATTCAAGAAAGACAATAAATCTCATCAAAAATGTTAAATTGTCAAGCCAAAAAGACAATTTTTCTACTAAACAGTTGAATTTTCAAACAAAAAATTACATTCTTGACCAAAAAGATGAATTTTCGAACAAGAAGATTAATTCTCTACTAAAAAAGACTCATTCTCAACAAAAAACATAAAATTTTAACCAATCAGTTGAATCCTCAACTTAGTGGATTAATCTTTTACAAAAAAGACAAATTTTCCACAAATTAAATCAATTTTCATCCAAATAGTTGAGATTTTAAACTGAAAATATCAAATATTTACAAACAATGTATTATTTAAATTTAATTAAAAAAAATATTTTTCAATTAAAAAAAGAATTTTCTACAAAACAGTTAAATTTTCCACAAAACATTTTAATTATCTTCCAAATTCTTAAATTTTCAAGACAAATAGACGAATTTTCTACAAAAAAGTTGAATTTTCAACCAAACAATTGAATTTGCAACAAACTAATTACACTTTTACTTATAAAAGTAATGTTGAAGAAAAAAAAATTTTTATGAAATTAGTTCAATTTTCAACCAAAGATATTAATTTTCCACTAAAAACATGAATCTTCAACAAGAAAATTAATTTTTAGGAAAGCAGTTCAACCTCGAACCAAAGAGTTGAATTTTTGACCTAAGAATAATTATTTTCAACAAATGAGTATTATTTGATATTTCAACCAAAAAAATTGAATTTTAAATTAAAGCCAGTTGATTTTAACCAACAAAAGCGAATCGTCAACAAAATACTTGGATCTTCAACTAAAGCAAATTAAATTTCGACTAAACAGTTGTATTTCTATAAAATAAAATATATATTTTCTACCAAAAATACGACTATTCAACATAATACATAAATTAAAAAAAAAATAGTTAAATTTTCAACCAAGAGGATTAGTTTTCTACAAAGAAATACAAATTTTTAATAACATACATGTATTTTCAACCGAATAGTTAAATTTTAAACTAAAAAAGATAAATTATTAACCAAAAAGGTCATTATTAACCACACAGTTGTATTTTTAACAAAAAAGATTAAATTTCTACAAAAAGAGATGAATTTTCAAACCGAAAGAACGAATGTTCAAGAAAAAAATTTTTCTTGTTCAAAACAAATTTCCAACTAAAAGGTATGACTTTTTAACAAAATTGTTGAATTTTTAACATAATAATTAAATCTTGAACCAAATAATATCATTTTTAACAAAAAAATAGTAATTCTTAATCTGAAATTTAAAAGTAGACTTTTTAATCAAAAAGAATGAACTTTCAATTTGAATTTGCAATTCTGGAGAAACGGGTAAAAGGGTCAAGATATATAGGAATTTTGATTGTTTATAGACTAAAGAGTAATAGTTTAAATGAATATTAAGGTTCATGTTTAATACTTTTAAAATATTAGGTTAGAAAACTGTAAGTTTTGTTTAGAAAATAATAACTGACAAACAGTTGTTTAAAAAGATCATTTATATTTAATAAAATTTTTTATTTGTTTTTAGGAATTCGTACACTTGAAAAAATCTTACGTAAGAGTTGGTTTTGATTACTTACCCCCCCCCTCCTTATAATACAGCGCAGAAAAATGTTTGACCCCCCCCCCCACACACACACACAAAGAAAAAAGAATTTTCGTAATTTATGCACGGCCCCTTATACAAAAATATTTTCGGACAGCTATTTGTCTCCTGTTTTCGAAAAAAAGTTCACTTTTTTTTAAATACAATAGGTACTGTGATGACTGGAGGTTGGTCCTAAAAAAACTTTCTTTTTAATCGATTTTACTTAGATTTTTAAAATTCATTTCAATTTTGCAGAGAATGTCGCAGTCTTATCTTTACACAATGCACGAAAATCCTGCTGTCGAGTGGAACAAACTAGGAACTGGAAGTAGTTTAGAACCCCATTTTTCAACTTTTCCTATAATAACAAGGTGATATATCAACAATAGTAATTTTAATCATTATAATTGTCTTCTACTGATCATTACAGTGTTGGGTAAGTTACTATTTTTTTAAGTAACTAATTACAGTTACGTTACTTGTAACAGTAACTAATTACAGTTACTACATAAATTATCTTTAAGTTATTTAAAAAGTTACTTTTTCACTTCCTTAATTTTATAATTTAAAAATCAAAATAACCGAGATGATAATTCATAAAAACTTAATTTAAAAGGAATCAGACATTAGTTAAAGTAAATTAAAAATATACAATATATTTCCGCAATTTAACAACAATATATATTTAGAATAAAATTAAAATTCCACATTGTTCGGCAGCATCGCCAGAATTACTTATTTCGTTAACTTTATTTTCATGAGCCATTAACAATGATTTTTGGTATTGAATTTCAAGTAAAAATCACGACTCATGTATTTAATTCTAGCAATTCTATTCCTCCGTTTCACGGAACTATGCAAAGCGTAACTTTCGACTGATAAAATAATTGAAAATACTATCTGCATGACTGTAAAAAAGAATGTTTTTAATTGTTATGCCTTAAAATTGGTTCGATTAAATTTAGTGAAATTTGTCTAGATTTAAGACTCCATTCTGAAATTCAGATAGAAAGTTTAAGTATCAGGTCCTCAAATGTAAACCTTTTTGTAAGATTTGATTTAAAACGATTTAAAGTCCCAAAATTTCAAGTAAAAATATTGTATTTTCAACAAAATAGATGTCTTTTTAATACAATAGTTGAACTTTCAACGAAAAAGATGAATTTTCAGCAGAAAAGTACAATTTTCAACCAAGAAAGATTTTTCAATTACATTTTTTAACAGAATAGTTGTATATTTAACCAAATAAGATGAAATTTGTTTACCAGGAGAAATGAATTTTCAAACTAAAAAGACCACTTTTGAATAAAAGAGTTGAATTTTCAAGCCAAAAAGATGAATTTTTAACAAAAAAGTTACTTTTCAACCAAATAGTTCAACTTTCTACCTAAATGGTTAATTTTTCAACAAAATATGTGTTTTCATCCAAATAGTTGAATTTTTATACCAAAAATATTATGTCTTAACAAAAAAGTTAAGTTTCAACGAAGTAGTTGAATTTTGTACCACTTTGAAACCAAAAAGACGAATTTTTAACAAATCAGTTAAATTTCTAGCAAATAGGTAATTTTTAACAAAATATTTCAGTTTTCTACCAGAATGTTTGAATTTTCTATACAAAAAAAAGAACCGAATTTGAAATAAAATAGTTTAATTTTAAACCAAAGAGATGAATTATCAACTAAAATGATAAATCTTTAACCAAACCACTGAATTTTTAACAAAGTAGTTATATTTTGAACTAAGTAGTTGCATTTTCAACCAGAAAAGACGAATTTGTAACAAAAGAGTTGGATTTTCAAACCGAAAATATGAATTTTCAACAAAAATTTTCGTTAGTTTTCAATCAATTAGATGAAATTTCTACCAGAATAGTCGAATTTTAAACAAAATACAATAAGTTTCAACCAAAATAGATGAATTCTCAACGAAAAATAAAATAGATGATATTATTTCAACCAAAAAAGATTTTTATTTAAAATCAAACACAGTTTAATTCAACAAAAAAATGCGAATTTTCAACAAAATGACTGATTCTTCAACTAAATCAGATTAATTTTTTACCAAAAGAGATCAATTTTGGAACGAAAAAGGT
>JAABKJ010011413.1:0-10746 GCA_011634705.1 Andricus grossulariae
TTATCAGATATTTACATTTCATCGTAGATAGTTTCAAGAGAAAAGATTGAACTACGAAATTCGTTAAATCTGATATCTCAATTTATACATTTTTTATATTAAAGCGCAATTCGTCGTTTACATGAAAAAAGTTTATAGTGTCTACCATAAAGCCTCAATTCAATCTTTATAAAACTAACATAAATTCTAGAAAAGTAGAGGGTACTACGCGATTTATGATTTGAAATTACTGGCCGACAATATATTTCAAGTCAGAGCTTTAACAAACCGCTAAGATCTAATTTTTATTCAAATTCGATGAATATATGCATTTTTTGGCCGTCATATTGGATCCGCTATTTTTAGTATTTAAATCTCAATACCAAATTCCCAGTCAGTGGATTTTGGATATAAAATTACAATTCTGAATTTGGACAGAAATGAAAAAAATGTCTTATCTTCTAAACCATAATTAAAATGATTTTTCAAAATGCCCGTTTCATTTAGTTTATTCAGCTGAATTATATCAATCTTCAAGGTCTTGAATTTGCTTGAACTCTTCTAAAAACACCCCAATTTCGCTGGAATCAGTGGAATATTTTGGATTTTTTTTTTTAGTTTACTGGAATTTTAATGGATCTCGTTTTTGCTGAAAGACTTTAAAGAATTCAAAACTCTTTATGAATTCCAAAGGATTTGAAAAGATTTGCGTATTTAACAATATTCCAAGAAATTTGAAATTATTGAAAAAATTTCAATAGATTTTAAGAGGTTACCAAAGATATCAAAGAATATCAAAGGACCTTAGGGAATGAAAAAAAATTTTGGAGGACTTCAGGAAGTAAATGAAATTTTAAGGGATTTCAAAAGGTTATAAAATTTCTAAGAAATTTCAAGTGATTTCTTCATACTTTAGAAGATTTAGAATATTTCGAAGATTTCACAAAATTTGTGCGATATTTGCAAAATTTCAAGAGATTTAAAGGAATTTTACAATATTTGAAAGACTCATAAGATTCCAAGGAAATTAATTCGATTTACATTTTTTGATTTTCTATGTGTTGTTGAATTATATTCTTCAACATTCTTATGACTGTTATCAAACTCTTTTGTTGTCCCTTCAGTGGAAAGGGGTACACCAATTTTTGCAATAAATTTAAAAACCTCACAATCTTCTTTAAAGAACATTTTTTCTATGGATAATACGCATACTTGAAAGTCTTCCTTATTCTTCTTCGGCGTTAATTAAAAGTTTCTGTAGTCTTTTTGTTACTGTTACATCATTCGATGTAAGAGGTGTGAAAAATATTAAAATATTACTGAACTTGTGTATACGAAATTCCCAATCCCTATCGAAGTCGTAAATACGGTAATTTTTTTCATTGTTGCGTCGAATTGCCCTGTCAAACATTTGCCAAAGAAAACACAAAAACTCGAAAACTGAATAATATTGAAAGCTTTTGTTTAACTAAAAATGATGATTAACCATATACTCTAACATCTCTAGAATATTATGAAGTGGGTTTTCTGTATATTTCATAAAAAAATTACGGTTCCAAATTATTTTATTTTAGTAAAGCTTTATCTTCTCCATCTTTGGTTGAAAATTGATCTTTTCTTGCTGAAAAGTCGTCTTTTTGGTTGACAATTTATCTTTTCAGATTGAAAATTAAACTATTTGGTTAAAAACTCTACTATTTTGTTGAAAATTTAATTATTTTATTGAAAACTCTACCCCTTTGTCGAATGTCAACCTTTTTGTTGAAAATTTGTCCTGTTTGATTTTATATTTCATTCAAATTTTGTTTATTACATTAAATTGATGTTTTTGACGAGAGTCGCCTACAATTATTTAAAAGAAACTCTTTGATATTGGACGGTGCTTCCTTGGGAGATTCTTCGAATTCTTCTGTGGTCATATCTTCAACGTTGCCACTGTCCATGTTTGTTTTGACCCATTTTTGACCGTCATTATATGTGACGCGTTCCAAAAAAAAACCTAAGTGGCAAAAATTTGATTTTGAGATTCTGACAGCTGTTCATAGTTTTTGAGACGATCTTTCGAATGGCGCAAATGAAAAAATTCTATTGATTTTAGTTCGCCTTTAATTAATTTTTTAATTTGGGGCTTTCCAAGACGCTATCTGACACGCCTCTTGCTTCTTTTCCTTCTCCTGTAAAATCTTCCTTTTGCCACTTAGGTCCCTTTCTTCCAAACGCGTAACATATATTCCATGCAGAAGCGTATTTCTTCTCTGAAATATTGCAAAGACGTCACCATTGGAGACTGATAATACAGTTTGATCCTTGGCTGGCATGGTCTCAAAGATATGATATAGACCTTTCACTTGAATTGCTTCTTCGCTAAGAAAAGTGTATCTTCGAACTTCGAATTGCCGGCTCGAATTCGTGTGAGGATTAAGCCGAACAAATCGAAGTTCTTCAAGTTGAATTCCAAGTTAGCCGCGGCAAGAAACAAGAAAAAATGGATTTGCCTTTTTTTGTTATTGTAATTGGCGCAGATTTGCTACCGCAGATATTGATTTTATTTACATTAAAAAAAATAATAATAATATTCTAGACGATAGTCGTCTATCATTATTTTTTTGAAATTTCTTGAGATTGGATGCTCTCTTCCTAAGGGAGATTCCTCCATTTCTTCTTTGGTCATCTCTTCAACCTCGCCGTTGTCCATGTTATCCGTGTATTGCAAGGAAAAGTGTATCTTCGAATTTAAAATCGCCGGTTCGGATTCTTGTGGGGAATAAGCCGAATAGGTCTAAGTTCTTCAATGTTAAGTTTACCTAGGCGTAAACAATTGGAACGACTGCCAGGAGAAGACGTGGACCTGGCACGAAGAGAAGGATCGGCAGAAGGAGAAGACCTCACCAGAGAATTTGGAGAATGGGATTGAGCAGGAAAAGACTATTCAGGAACATAAGAGGATTCGCTTCGAGGAACACCAGTGATAGGAGATCCATTAGGTAAATACTCAAACGATGTACTCAGCTCTGCAACAAGAAACAGAGGATTAACCTGGAAAGCCTAGATATGTCATGGATTCTTATCGGTCATGGAGGATTTTCAGCTTGAAGATAAATTTAATATAATATAAAATATAATATATAATATAAAATAATGTAAAGATTTACATTTCCAAGATTAAAGAGTTCAAATTCAAAGACTCATTTATTTGAATATTCGATAGTAATAATTCAAGCTTATATAAGATTATTTTGTACGTTAAAAAAAAAGTTGTGTTGACTCAAAAAAAATTTGATTGAATCAACCAAATAACTGTATTGCTATTACATCAACCTTTTTTTAATTTTACAACATTTCTACAGATTGTGTAATTGTGTAGATTAAAAAAAAATCCAACATTGTATGAAAAAATTTGTGTAATAAGCTTAATCAAGCTTAGCAAGATAAGCAAAATTATTTTTAGAAACTTTGCAGCAGTGTGTAACAGTCAACATTTTCAAGAATGATATTACGAAACTAATCTCAAATAATATTGTAAAACTTTATCCTGAATGAGAGTACTTGGCACCAGTATCTATTATTAACCACTATGTATACAATATAAATATGAATATATTATTTTATTTACCAACAGAACTGAAGATAACCGCGAAGGATAAGCCGAGAATAAAAATAATCTTCATATATTCTGATTATGGGAAAAATTATGGCGTTATTAAAGAATTTGATTAACACTCTAACTTATGAACATTCTAGTGTTTCGTAAGATCATAGACTGTACGATATAGTTCTTATCTCATAGATAATAGTTATCAAGGTTGTTTTGTTCAGATATTTAAATTTTATCCGAGTTAGCTTTAAGCAAAAGAATTTAATTACTAAATTCGTTAAAACTGATATTAAAATTTATAATTATAATCTTCTTGGAAAATGTATATAGTGCCTGCTATAACGGTCTATTTGAAGCTTTGTAAAACTAATAATAAATTCTACAAAAGCATAGGCTGTCTACCCGATTTAGGATTTTAAATTCCCAGCCGACAATATATTTAAATTCAGAACTTTAAAAAACTTCTGGAATTTTAAAATACAGCCTAACCTTTGGAAGTAGTTTGTTATCAAGTACATTGTCTAGCATTCCTTTTTTCGAATTTACAGTATTAACATTCCATTTTTGACGTACAGTTAAATCGTTTAGATATTCGATTCTCCATCTTTTCGAAAAATCTTGTCGAATTTTAGAAATTAATTGCCATGCAGACAATCGATTCGAAGGTCAAGGCTGAAAATCAGGTTCAGGTAAAGGAGTCAATGAGTCACCGATTAAAAAGTGTCCTGTTGTCAGAGCAGAAATATCGTTAACATCTGACGAAATAGGAGTCATTGGTCTTGAATTCAAAATCGATTCTATTTCGATAGAAAGCGTGTTGAGTTCTTCGAAAGTAATGAGTGCATTTAAAGCCACTCGCTTGAAGTGATGCTCATAAGATGAAAATCAATGTTGTTGTTGTTAGCAAAGTTAAAAACGTTATATTTAAATTATCTCGATTTGAGAAGATCGTAGTGAGGTTTACCACGACGAGCAGTGAAACGTCTTAACGCGCCTAAGAAACCTTTAGCACTCAAGTCGCTTACTACTTCAATATGAATTGTTTTTGTAGTCATACATACGAAAACAGCCACGTATACCTTTTGATTCTTTTGATTTCTATATTTACGTTCTTTAATATAGAAAGGACCACAATAGTCGGTGCCCACTCGATTAAAAAGTCTAGTTTTAGTTACCCGGACGTTAGGCAAATTGCCCATTTTGTACTAAGCCAATCTTGGTTTGGCACGAAAACAAATTACGCATTTTCTGATGATTTTTTTAATTTGATTTCGCCCATCTATAGGCCAGTACTTTTGACGCATAGTATATAAAGTAGTATGTACTCCTGCGTGATAGTGCACGGAATAATAACTTGTAATTATAAGATCAGTTGTAAAGTTCGATTTAGGCAATATAACGGGATGCTGCTTGTCGAAAGAAAGATTAGGTAAGAACCTATAATATAGAGCAATTACTCGTTTCAATTTCATAAATGAAGACAAATTTTCTAAAAAATTGATTTCAAGGTTAGTTCTTGGACATTTTCGCTTTTTTGTTCCAGGAATTATACCCTCATACCTTGCTTTGAATTCTGATTTCGTACAGAATTCTTTATATTCACTTAGCCAAGTAGGCCCGTGAAACCACAATTTACTTTTTATGAAATTGTTAGGTAATTGCCCTCGTGATAGTTCGTCAGCAGGATTATCGCATGAACGAACGTGGCACCATTGAATAATGTCAGTTTTACTTTGTATTTCTGACACTCGGTTTGCTTCAAAAGCTTTTAATGTGTTAGGCTGTTTATTCAACCAATGTAAAACAATCTCTGAGTCTGTCCAAAAAATTATAGTGTTGCAAATGGTGGGAAGTGAATTTTTAACCTTTTCGTATCAATTGGCCGGTAATAAAGCACCGCATAGCTTTAATTTTGGTATAGAGAGCTTTTTCAAAGGAACTACGCGAGACTTAGAACACAAAAGAGCACATTGACTTTTCTTATCTCCGTTACGTGATATAACGAATAAACATGCTCCGTAGCCCTTCTCACTCGCATCGCAAAAACCGTGTAATTCTGATCCCAGTGGATTTTCGATTAAAATGTTTCTTGGGAACAAAATATCATTTGCTGTTTCTAAATTGTTCGCCAAAGTTCACCCAATTATAATGTATGGGTGAAGGTAAAGACTCGTCCCATGTAACCTTTGCTTCCCAAAGTTCTTGCATTATTAATTTAGTGTACAAAATTATCGGACCGAGAAGACCTAAAGGATCAAATAATTTTGCGATTTCTGAATGAATAACTCTTTTCGTGATCATTTTATTGAAGTCAGGACTTTTAAAGAAATGCATGAAAAAATCCTCTCTAGCCTTCCAATATATATCCAGAGTTTTAGTCACGTAATTTTTTTTTAGTTTAAAATCGCTATCTAGACTTTTCTCATTCACGCCTTCAAGAACAATAGGTTCGTTTGAAGCCCATTGCCGAAGATTAAGACAAGCTCGACTCAAAATTTGGGTCATCTGATCGTAAATTTTTCGTGACTCTTGAAACGTAGAAGCGCCGGTTATCAAATTATCGACGTATAAATCTTTTTTTAACATCTTAGCCGCTAGAGGAAAAGCATGACCCTCCTCATCGGCCAACTGATGTAAATATCGAATAGCGAGAAAAGCTGCTGGGGCAAAACCAAACGTTACCGTATTCAAATAATATTCGTTTATTTGATTGTTTTCTCGCCAAAGAATTTTCTGATATTTACGGTCTTCTTCGCGAATCAAAAATTGCCGATACATTTTCTCTATATCCGCTATGAGTACATACGCGTGAAATCTAAAACGGATTAATAGGGAAAAAAGGTCGTCTTGAATGGTAGGACCGACCATTAATATTTCGTTCAAAGAAATTCCCGATGTGCTTTTTGCTGATGCATTAAATACTACTCTTAATTTCGTAGTTGTGCTGGATTCTTTAATAATCGCATGATGAGGCAAGTAAAAACCCTCAGGATCTTGAGTTGACTTTATTAGTGACATATGATTTAAATCCAAATATTCTTGAATTACAGCTGTATATTGAATTTTTAATTCCGAGTTATTTTCAAATCTTTTTAATAAGCCGTTTAGTCTTCCTAGAGCGTTCTGTTTAGATTCCCCTAATAACTCAGGCGATGTTTTGAAAGGCAATGCTACGATAAACCGTCCGTCCTCGTCTCGCGTTACATGTTGTTTGAAGTGAGTTTCACACTCGATCTCTTCTTGAGAAAAATTAGACTGATGTGTTATTTCTTCGACAGACCAAAATTTTGCTATCATTGTTTTTAATTCCGTAAGCAAGCAATCCGAACGTTTAGTTGCTCTCGAATTCTTTGAAAATTCTAAATCGCCAGCAATTATCCATCCTAACCGAGTTTTCTGCAAATAAAGATCGTTTTTATCTTGAGACAGAATAATTGAGCTGATTGAAAATAAGGATAAGGTTACTCCTGCCCCAATGAGCATATCAATTGAAGCAAGTATGTGAAAGTTTGGATCAGCAAGCAAGAGGTTTTTTGGAATGTTGAGACTCTCTCGAGGTATTCTTTGATTAGGGACTAAATCTGTGATATTAGGAACGATCAAGAAATTCAGGGTGCATTTGTGCTCATTGTAAATTGATTTGAACGAAATAGAAACCATGCAATTTGCTGATGTTGTAAGATGATCAAGAGCACCAACAGAAAAAGAGCATTTAGATGGAGTAAGTAGTAATTTTTTAACAAAACTGATTGTTACGAAATTCGCAGTCGCACAAGTATCAAGCAAACCCCGAGCTTTAATTGGGATTTTCTTAATGTCAAAAGTTCCTACTATCGCACTCGCCATTAATTCGAAATGTGGCGTTGATGTAAGAGAAGCTAAGGCGATATTTGAAACTTCCTGTGATTGTCACAGGTCCTTAGATTCGAATTGATCTTGCGGCTTCGTAAAGTGTAATAAGGTGTTATGACGTTTACCGCATTTTTTACAATTTCCGCATTTACATTCTTTAGCTGAATGATTTCTTAAGCAATTGAAACACAAAGAAGCACTTTTCACAATTCTAAAACGTTCAATGACCGTTAACTTAAAAAATTTACCACATTTGAAAAGCAGCTACACGCTTAGATAAACGAGCAGCAGTTCTATAGAGAAAATCTCTGAGATCGTCTAATTTTGCGAATTTACTCTTTTTTATTGTCTCATCCCATTTCTCTAGAGTGAATTTATGTAATTTTTCTTCAATAATAGCAACAAAGATTTCAGGACTTAAATATACACCCAGTGTAGCTAAAGATTGAAAGTGTTGTTGCAATTCGTTCGCGAGAGTTATCAACCCTTTATAATATTCTTTTTCTTGGATAGGTAAACGCAACAATAAACTTAAATACCGTGAGATCAAGGAACGCTTATCTTCAGATGATTTTTCTAAAAGGTTCCAAGCGCGATTGTAATTTTCTTCAGTGATAGAAAAAACTTGAATTTTGCGTAAAGCTTTGTCTTTAAGAACTGATTTCAAATATTGCAATTTCTCCACATTAGAAAGTTCTTCATGGTTACGTATTATTGTGCGGAACGTATCTTCAAATGACAATCATTCTTCCATCTTTCCGCTAAAATTTGGGAGTACGGTTTGCGGCAATTTGAGCTTTCTACGACTTGTCGATGCACCCGATACATTGCCATTTTGATATCAGAGATCGATTCACGTCTAACTGTATTATCATTTGCACTAAATTGTGGCCATATAGATGTCAAAATATTGTGAGCTTGAGCAAGTATTTGAAAGTACAAATTTTGAATGGATTTTTTCTCAGGGCTGTGGTCTGTTTCCGCGTCGATTAATTGAATTTCATCGCATAATTCATCTAGAGTAGACAAGCAGGAAATAATTTAATTATACCTGATTTGAATTTCAGCGGCTTGAGTGGGATTATTACGGTCAAATTGTGCAAGAAACTCCGAGAAGGAACTAATATGTTCTCTAATTGATATACGCTTTTGTAACAGCACGCTTAATCTATCAAATTCCTCCATTTTCAGAAGTAATGTGTAAATTTTGAACAATGAATCCTATAAATGGTATGTGGCTGAACAAAATGATTTAATGGACACTTAATTTGTGGTTCAATGAATTGACATACCTCGATGTACCTGATCTTGACCAGCAAAAGAATGATGTTTCAAAGGTGAGACGTCTATTCGTATCGTCTCTAAGCGCATTGGTGCAAGGTGTTTGATCGCATAGTCTTGTTGCGCCTAGTTGCAGGACGTTTTAGTCGCATTTACCTGCTATCCGTATTGCAGTATGATACTTCGCATAGTCTTGCATTGATCTTTCACGAGATGTTAGAACGCATGGTCTCGTGAGATTTTGTATCGTAGTGATGAATTTGAGAAAGGACTTGTGCCTTATCGATATCTCACGAGATGTTTGAACGCATAGTCTCGTACGATGTCGAAGCGTATTGAAGAACTTAAAAAAGGACTTGGTGCCTTTCCTTGACGAAAGCTTCGTGTGAATATTACTAATTATAATGAATTTTCGTAGTTCGTATAGTACAATGAATAGTACAATAAATGACTTGACGTCAAACGTTCACATTTGTCACTGATTGTCACTGTTCACTGCCGCTTTAGTTTATATACACTACACTTGCATGGCTTATACGTATACGTGTATACCCAGGGACAGCGAATCATGACAACTGCAGTTTTTTTGCACGATTTTGTAAAAAGTTTTAGAAAAAGTTAATTTATTCTCGTCTCGATGGACCGTGTTTTGTGCACTCTAATGTCTGTGCTTTCCCTAATTTTTTATCACTAGGGAAAAGAATTTCGTATAATTGATTTGGATTGAAAATGAATATAACATTTATTAAATTCGAAGGACAAGAATACAATCTTTTATCGACGAAAGTTCTTTCCAGACTGACCTATTCAGCGGTCTCAGACCTCACACTTAGCCCTAAAGTGGGGCTAATATAAACAAAGTTTATCGTCCAATATACTATGACGAAAAGAAGGAAGGAATATAATATCGAGAGTAAAAAATATGTATATACGTAGTCTAGTTGATCCTACATAACACGTGCAGGCTAGTCAAAAATTAAAATTATATAAAGTAAAATTACTTCTATTATACAAATACATTTATAAAAGATATTCGATTTCTAACTTTAAGTAAGCTTGAGGAATATTTAAATAAAGTAATTTCCGTGTGTTTTAGGAAAGAACAAATATAACAGACGCGTACAGTCTGTTGCTTCGGAATATGCGTAAGGTGACAGAAAAAAGACTCCTATTCTATTCAAGGAGACAGACCCTTCACCCTCCATAATTATTTGTTTTGCCTCTTAATTCGTTAGCAATTTTCTTTACGTCAAACCTAATTTTTAGGGAGCAGCATGTTATAATTTCTGACATCATGTAATCTGAGTTGGAGTTCCACCGAGCTTTCAATAAAATTGCAAATGATAATCAAATTTAATATATTACTGAAATAAAAATATTAATTCTGATTACATGATAGTGCCGTACACTTTAGATTATTCAAATTTTGCGAAAAATGATTCATGTATAGGTGCTGCCATCTACCAGTTCACAACATTCCCCTGTTTAGCTATTCACTTAATAAATAAGTAACGTTTCACTGATTGTGAGTCACCCATTTCTAGCTATTCAATTTAGTGAAATTTCACTGACAATCAGTGGAATGTCACTGATACAGATTTAGATAGTATTATATTTAAAATCTAGGAATATTAAAAATGAAAAAAAGCTTCTTTGAAAAAAGCACGTACGCAATTTTTGAAATAGCATATCAAAAACATTCAAAGATCATCCGAGGAGAAACTTCTGTAAAAAAATGTCCAATAATATTATTTTTTAATCACCTTTTGCACTAAAGTAATGTATAACCCTTTGCAGACTCAACAGTCATATATTTTTTTAAGTTTTTGTAGAACTGTTTTGACTCTTAATTTCATTTTTAACAATCCCTTATAATAGAAAAGTTTTTTATCACAATTTTTTTTTCGTTATTAAAAATTTCAAATTTTGAAAAAATGCGCACACACGATTACTTTATTTTTCACGCGAAATGCGCACATACTATGTAAGAATAATTTTTCGCAAAAAAACTTCATGAAATGTTTCTTTTTAGGTGAAAG
>JAABKJ010011414.1:0-10746 GCA_011634705.1 Andricus grossulariae
GCCAGATCCCGCGAAAATTGAACCAGTCTTGACTTACCCTGCACCGCGCAACCTAAAACAGTTACGTAGGTTTATAGGCATGGCCTCCTGGTACAGAAGGTTTATTCCTGAGTTTGCGCGAGTGGCTGAACCTCTCACAAGACTTTCTCGTAATACCGTCAGTTGGCATTGGGGAATGGAACAAGTTGAGGCGTTCGAATTATTGAAAACGGCTTTGACTTCTGCACCTGTTTTGGCTTATCCGTCATTTCACGACATAAACGAGTTTCCTTTCAACCTCCAGACCGATGCAAGTGCGATGGAATGCTTGGCAGTGGTTTGGGGTATCCGTAAGTTCCGCGAATATTGAGAGGGATTTCACTTTAAGGTGATTATCGATCACAGTAGTTTAAGGTAGCTTCACAATCTTCGTAATCCCACGGGTAGGTTGGCTAGATGGTCTTTCGAGCTTTTAGAATATGATTTTGAGATAATCCATAGGAAGGGTGCCCTACATCATGTCCCGGACGCCCTATCACGATTTCCAGAGGATCGGGAACTAGTTGTCTCCTCTATCGTAATCGATGACCTTTTGGTACAAGACATAAAAGATAACTGGTATCAAACACAAAGCAAACCCAGTTATCGACGAAGTAGTCCCGGACCTGGATGCCTGGAAATTGGTAGTTCCGGAGGAGCTTAGAGATAGTCTTTTAGTAGAGTCTCACTCCGAACCCCAATCCGGTCATCTGGCTATCGACAAAACATACCACAGAATAGCATCAAGGTACTATTGGCCTGCAGTCTATCAAGACGTCTCTAGGTTTGTTAGGCATTGTGATTCCTGTCAAACGTGCAAAGTGGAACAGGCTCGCTGGGCCGGATTAATGGGACGATGCGTTGTCGAGCAGCCTTGGACGGTGGTTGCATCGGACATCATGGGCCCTTTTCCACCCTGTAAGTCTGGATACCGATACGTGTTGGTTTTTCAAGATCTATTCACCAAATGGGTTGAGGTGGTTGCGATTAGGACAGCCAATGGTCCAACTATACGCAAGAACTTCCAGGATTTAATAATATCGAGATGGGATACTCCCAAGGTTCTGCACACTGATAAAGGTACCGAGTATTGTAATATAGTATTGAAGTAAATGTGTGCAGAGTTAGGAAATATCCACACGACGAATCCCGTCTATCACGCTCAAGCGAATCCCACAGAACGGGTCAATAGGGTCCTCAAGACTATGATAGTAGCGTTTCTCCATGATAATCACAAGGAATGGGATTTGCACCTCCCAGAGTGAGAGATTTGGTCCTTAGGAGACAAAGAGTCATGCCCAACAAAAAGGATAATATCGCAGCTAAACTCTCGGAGAAATTCGAAGGCCCCTCTAAGATTAGTAAGAGAATCTCGCCTATAGTCCATCGCTTGGTCATGATCGACGGAAAGTTTGCCGGCAAGGAGCATATCCGACACCTAAAGCCATACTACGATAATACAAATGATGAAAATGATTTTTTCCCACCCCGAAATCTGTCAATGAAGGCATTTTTTTATTGGTGGTAGTGTCTCTGGGAAATGAGTCTTCCCGTTATCTCAAAACGAATGCTTTCAAGTATTAAGTCATCGGGGAAATCATCGGTGGCGGTATGACGGCTGTCACCCCGATTCTAACGCGGTTCTTGCCGGGATTGGAAGGTAAACTGATTTTTTTTCGGAATGTTGGGGCTCCATCTGTTTGTGCTAATCTAATTTTGTTTGCATAACCTATCCTCTCCGCATTTAGCCTCATGATGATGGTTTTTTTTTACTATTTTGTTGGTCGGTTGACCCCGTTACTGTTTATTTTCACATATTATGTTGATTTTGTTTTCTTAAAAGCGGAGAGCTCTGAGGCTGGCGGGATTCGGTTTTGGGGGCGGGAACTATTGCTTTGATTTTCTCGTTGTCATTTGTCGCGTGCTCCTTTGCCAGGACAAAGAACCCGGTAGTCCCCGGCTAAGGTAGGGGTTGTTGTAACGCGGTAGATTTTGAATTACCGATCTTTTCGCCGCGTCACTAAACATTAACCACTGGCTCCGGCGGCTCCAGTTTTTATCATTCAGCGTCAATTAATTTCGAGGGGAGAGCCGCACCTAAATCTCAGAGCACTCACGAAATTTCAATATTTAAAAAAAAGATGAATTCCTTCGGTTCTCCGGTTTTCCTAGGTAACTTGGATTTTGTAAACCCGGGCTCGTCACTGACCAGCGGACATGTTAGCGGACGACGAGGGAGGGAGGGAGGATGAGGGAGAGAGAGAGAGGGCCTGGAGTGGAGCGCTCTACGAGCCGAATCTGCCCAGGATTTCTACCTTGAAAAATCCAGCCTTATCACGGGGAAAACCACCAATCATCGACTTCCCCGTACTGATACCCCTTGCGGGTGTGCTCTAAACCTTGCCAGCTGACGGGATCCGGGACACATAACTTACCGACCTCTCCACATGAATTGCTCGTCAGTGGACATATAGGGCTTATACCATCTCAAGAAACCCTATTACAATGGTTACTTATGTAATTTGCCTCTTATAATTTGGCTTCACGAACCACACCGTCGCATCCTTTGTATTTTGACTTGGGTCCGGGTATCTTATTGGCTGTACCACACGACTACGTTTGTTACTGCGCTACAATTGGCTGATCGTTGTATTATAGCGGAAAGACTCTCCCACATGCTCCCGAATGAACTATTGTTTGGCACTCTGTCTTCGAAATTCGATTCAGGCGAACGTGCCTTTTGGAGGATTATTGTTGTTTTATATCATTTGATTTGAACCTCAAAGTTCTAAGCTTGTTGGTGATGGTGAAGGTATGTTTTCTTATGTTCTGGCTATATAAGTTTTGTATTTACTATATAAGATTTGTATTTGCTGGTCTTTATTTTTGTGATGCTCCCTTTCTTTTCTTCGTTGTTGAAAATTAGAGTTTTGGAACTTTTCCTATAAAATCGTTAGAGTCAGTGCTTTAATTCTCTTATTTGGTCAAAAATTTATCTCCTCACGCGCTTCATTGAATAAATAATCGTGCGTTCTTGTTAAACATCAAATTGGTCTCAACCGATTCATTGCTGCATGCGAACCGTACCCCTAATTTACTCTTTCAAATAGTGACTGGCTCATTATGAATATAAACTTCGGAATTCTCGATTTTCCGTTAACTGCATGGCCGTTTGTGAGACCTTCGGTCACAGTAGACTTCTGATATACTTACAGATGCGCAGTAGACTTCTACTATACGTGTGGATGCGCAGTAGACTTCCACAATACGTATGGATGCACGGAAGACTTATAAGTCACATCAATTCAACTCAACGACGTTTGTGAAAGTCAAGCGTTGAGAAGAACGATGGCGAGCAATATTTTCGATTTTGAATCAAGAAAAATTTATAATAACCATTGTGAATTTGTGTTTTAACTACGTTTAGTTTTAAATTTTTAGGCTTAGAGATTAATTTATTAAACTGAGTTAATATTTGACAATGATAAATTAAGTTAAGCCATCTTATTGAACAAATAGATGACAAAAGGTAACATAAAATGTGAATTTATTTAAACCCATCAACTTAGTTAAGCAGTCTGCAACTTTATTCTCTTTTTTTTACACATTCTATTTCAGTTTCATATTCTTTCAATCAAAGTCTCTAACGAAGAAGTGCAACGAAGACGATATTATCTTGGTCATTTAAGGGCTCAGACTATTTCCAGAAGTTCTTTTTCGCCATTTGTGTAATTTTCTTCGGCTTTGTTTAAAGTTCTTAAGGTGAAAAGACAAGGATGTCCATCTTGATATAACACGGCTCCTAAGCCTAGGTTCGAAGCGTCTGTAGTAAATGTGAATTTGCTTGCTTCAGCCATTTCAATTTTGTGAAAGCCAGCACTAAGCACAAGGGCTGAAAAGAACTTTGCTCTTCCTAATTGGTAAAGGATGTCATCGATCACTGGTATAGGATGTGCGTCTTGATCAGTGTCTTTGTTCAGCTGTTTATAATCTATCACAATTCTGAGTTTGTCTCCTTCCTTAGGTACTACCCAAAGAGGTGAATTGAACGGGGAATTGGAAGGTCTGATTATATTCTTGCTGAGAAGTTTTTCTGTTTCTTTTTCAGCAAACTCGTTGTGTTTCTGCGAAAGCGTATGGAACCTAAGGTTGATATTTTTACCTGTATTCAATATATTTTCGTGCTCTAATAGATTATGGTTGTTAATATCCTCAATTTCTTTAACCCGCTTTTTTTGAGATCCTCACGCTTGGGAAAGTTATTTTAGAAATTCTTATATAATTAATGTCCGTAGGTAATTCTAATAGTTGTTCTGAATAATTATAAGTAGGTAAATCAATCTTGCTGTTATTAATATTGTATATACCGTCAGGAATAAGGTTCGTTATTTTCTATCCAGATATTTTGAATCCAATTTTCTATCTGCATTCTGCATTTTTGCGATGCCGAATTTTCAACAAACTCTCCATCACAATGCAAGGGTACCTTGTGCTTTTCAATTACTGAAAATTCGGGTGTTATAGCATACCTGCTGTATTTCTTGAATAATTGTATACCAATTATTCCATCTTCAGACAGGGGGGAGATTTCTGCCATAATGTGGAATAATTGTTTCTTTCCAAAATATGCAATGTACACGCGTGGGTCGAGTCATGAGATTCGTTTTCCATTACAAATTTTTTATGACATTTGAACGGTTGGTCTGTTCGTATAAGAGCTATCGGTTTAATTAAGTTTATCTGTGCAAAGCCTTGTGCCGATAAATCTCCTAATTTACCACACTTAAAACATTTCAGATTCGTTCTGTCTGCTAATGGTAAAGTGGAATTCTTAACGGGAGTAGTATTGTCCGATGTTCGTGGTGGTGGCGTGGGACATAAAAAGTTCCGCAAAGCCGGTTAAGTCGTAGGCGTTGGGATTCGGACCGTTTGGGATTGTTTTATCCACGTCTCTGTTTCAATTTCTAGCTCTGGGCTTCGGTTAAAGTTAAAGATCGAAGTATCCTAATCTGCCGTACTATCTTCCTTTCAAGGTTTAATAGGAATCGGTTAATTGCTTCCTGTGCTTCTAATTTTATTTTTATTTTTCTTTTTGTGGTATTTGAATGTTGGGTTTGAATTTTATCATTAATTTTATTCTGAATTTGTCAAAATCGAGTTGCGAAATTTTTACTGACTCGGGCATGCCTTGTTTGCAAAATTCTATCCTACTCTTCATTTCCAACAGAGAGCTTGCTTGTTTTACATTCTGTCGCAATGCATCATACAACTCTCCGAATGACGCAATCGAGATAAATCGAATGGAATTCTTAGCCGCGCCTGTTATTTTTGTTGCTATGATGAAATCAAGTAAAAGGCCAGACTGGTGTATGGGGTTGTATACAGGCGGGAGGCTTTCGTGGCGGGGGATGTTTCCTAACGTGAGCCAGAAAGTTGCGCCCAGTGTCCACTGTGTGTAGTGGCGTATGTGTCTAGTAGTGTAGGATTTGAAAAGGTAAAAACGTTTTCTAACCTTGAAGTCTATGCTGGCCTCAACGAATCGATTCGTGAAGTGATCGGTATGTAATATTTAAATAAAAGAAATGCTTGGTCTCTGGTATGTACCATTGTAGCCATGTTTCGTCGACGGTCACGAAACGACGCAGAAACTTCTTCGGATTACGTTCAAACAACGTCAAACATTGCTCTGAAATGGTCTCACGGTTGCGCTTGTTATCCGGAGTCCGCAAACGCGGCACCCATCGCGCCGACAACTTTCTCATGCCCGAAATTTCATGCAGGATATGACCCACGCGTTCTTTTGAGATTCTTAATGTCTCAGCTATCTCGCGCACCTTCAATTGGTGGTCTGCCAATACGAAATCGTGGATTTTTGTCACGTTATCCTCCGTGGTAGTCGTTTTCGGGACACCTGAGCTTGACTCATCAAAAACCGACGTGCGACCACGTTGAAACTCGGTGAACCAATTTTTGACTGTCGCCGTCGAAGGAGAAGAGTCACCGTAGACAGCATCCAAGCGCTCTTTGATTTCCCTGCGCGATTTCCCTTCCAAAAACAAGAATCGAATCACCGACCGATATTGCTCTTTCTCCATTTTTCTAAAATCTGCACAAATCTGTACAAATTGTGATAGCGAATGGCGAATTATTCATCGTGCTTCATTGCAATACCCTCGCTTGCGAAATGGTGCCAAACCGACAAAATTCAATAATCCCGCGAAATCGGCAGGAAGTTTGCGACAACCGCTTCAAAGTATAGAAAACTTAATTCTCAATGTGTTAATTATTTTAATTAAACTTTCTCTACTCTACTATTATACCACTACCGGAAGTGGCAACTTTGTGAAATAATCGGACGCTTCAATAAGGGAACTTCCCCCACCATGAGAGCTCCCGGACCTGTGTATACGACCGTGGGCTGATGGCATCTCAATTGTGCTCTTTTAATTGACTTTGTGAAATCTTCAATTCATTTAGTCCGCTTAATACTTCAATCGTTCTTAAAATACCCTTTGTAGAGATTGGGTCCGAAGGTTAATCGGTTAAGAGATTTTACTTGAAGTTTCTCCTTTATTGAATTGAGTTTTTTCTGAAAGTTTTTTGTTTCGAGTTAACATTTTTTCGATTTCTGTCAATTCTTCATCGTCTTCGGATTTGTCTTCGGTAATCTTTTCGTGCCTATCTGTCTCTACAATTCCCGGTCTTCCTAGTTTGTGTGCTAATTTAGCGATTCCCTCTGTGCTCTTCTGATCATTTATCATTAAAATTTGTAGATTTGTAGTAAGTGCATTCATGGTGGTAACTACAGCAACGTATCGGGTATCCATACGTGCAAGGATTTTTGTTAGATTTTCAGTTGAAGTGAAAGAAGGTGACTGGGCTCGTGGCACATTTAGAGCGATTTTGAAGGGAATAAATAATTCGTCAAGTGGATCGTCAGTGTCGGTTGTATAATCGGAAAATACGCGATACTGGATAAATATTTCCAGTTAAACTCCTAACTTATTTCGTGTTTTTTTACCATATTTGTAGTTTATTTAATACAATATTATTCGCAAGTATCATGTTACAACAATACTGAGATACTACTGTAGTGAGTTTATTTGTTGAGGGAACAAAATACTCGAAAATACCCGAATCTCAAAACTTTACGTCACCTAATGAGAAGTTTAATAGATACTTTTCATGAGTCTCATTCAGCAGACAGTAAAGAAATTTATACTTATTGAGATGTGCTTATATTATCTAGCTTATATCACTTTCGCTTCGTATAACATACAGCGGTGGGCTCGATTACTGGTTTGCGGTCAAAGTACTTAGTATTTCCTATGACGCTCGACTCGTGTTGAAGTCCGGTGAGTGACGCGTCTCCCACTGTTGCTGCTTACTGTTACTATGATTCTTGTTGTTTGTATAGTTGTACCTTCCGAATAATTTCCGGTCTCGTAGGGTATTTTGAGCAGATACGCAGCTCTTCGCTAGTTTTTTTTTTTTTTTTTTTTTTTTTTTTTTTTAAAAAATCCAGGACTCATCGCGTGGAGGTACCTGCATTTAGAGTCCACCCAGTACCTACCACAACCACCCAACCACGTGACTATGGTCTGCATTTACGTCAGTTTGATATGCGAGTTCGTCCTGAAAGTAGCCATAATTTGCCTGTACGTTAGTGAAGCTTTAATGAAAATGAATTTATCCCTCTGTTCAGTCGTGACTGATGTACTTGCTTCACTAATGATTTTGTCGGTGCGTTCAACCGCTAACGTATGACAAGACAACTTGTTGAAATCGACTGGTGGATTACCCCTTTGATCAGTTAAAATTTGTCACTCGTCTGCTGCCACATAAACTAGGATTGGTGGCTCTGTAATTGACCATTTGTTCGCGTCTACAAATTCCGTATAACTTGTGGCTTGAAAATTCAATTTCGGTACTTAGAAATTTCGTATGACTTCTTTAGGATTTTCTTTTTTTGCCCTGACAGAGAAACAGCTAACACCTCTGAAGTGACAACAGACGTTCACCAGGAACGAAAACAAAGCAGGACACAAAAAGAAAAGCCTAAATGCTGTTTAAACTGAAGTAAATCCAGAGCATATCCACGTAGTTGGTCCGTTGTGGTAGGTATTGAGTAGGAATGTAAATGCCTGAATGCCACCTCCTAGCAGTGGTTTCTAGGCAGTTTAATTTAGAAAAATTTTTGTTGTAAAAATGTGAATAAAAATGAAAAATTAACCAATAAGATTTTTTAGGGGCTGAAACTAGTCATTTATATTTTTCATGGAGTCCATTAGTATCTAAATTAAAGAATGCCTACTTATTTTGAAAAATATCAACAAAAAGGATGTTATGCAACACATGCGCGTTATGGGTACTTTACGCCACCTATTTTGCGAGTTGAAAGTTGCCGCTAAAAGACCGGTGAATGAAGTCGGTGGTGGGGGTACACTTTATTTCCCTGAGGAAATAAAGTACCAATATTTCCCTTAAATCAGGGTTATAAAGCATGGAAAGTGCAGTAAGTGCTGCCATCTGTATGCCTACTCACCGAGTCCCAAGTGCCGTTTCATAAACCTAATTGAATTTTTTTTTTCTTCTTTCTTGTTGCAATGGTTTCTTTCATTACGAGGGGCTCCGCACCCGAACTCCCGGGCAGGGGATTCACCCCTGGCACCCCCACCAGGGCTGCGCCCTGAACCCCGCGCCCCCTGCCAGTCCACCCAAGACCGCTGAACTCTCAATTGCTTCAAAATCCCATATCGGACATTTGCTGCATAAAGTATCGTGTGCATCACGGGCTGTACATCTTTATACGCCTCGCGTATTTACAGGACTTGTCTCCGGCTCATTTTGAAAACATTACGCTCAACTATAAAGATACAAAACCCTTGGAGCACAATGTACTATTATTTTATTTTTTACTCAATATCAAATAGCTCAGGGCCTATAAAAGCCGGCAGAAAGACAGAACTCCTGGACCCGATAGCATACATAGCCGATAAATGTTTTCGATAATAATTAACTCTGTATATATTTTAATTCAACAGGACTGAAGATACAGTTGTGTATGGTAATCAATGTGGAAAAGTCGAAGTATATTACCAACAATCCATAACATCCAATCCATCTGGTGGACTTCCGACACCTGCAGACTTGATGGGAATAATCCCCCTTAAAGCAAAACGGAGAGTCGAGAGGGATCATGAAATTATAATATTGTAAATGATGAATAAAATTCACGACAATTTTTTTATTTTGTGGAGACCGTACAATGAAAAACCATGGCTTATGTTCGTCACTATTATCAGTAGCGTAAAAAAGTATATCATTAATATTCGGATGTCCTTAGTTATGATAGAGAAAATATATACTGAAGAATTTGTCACAAATTAAAAATGTTGACTCGCGGAAACAGAACGAAGATCTTTGACAAAGTATTCTACACTAGGCATGTAGGAGCCATTATATGGCGTTATTACAATATCTATACAGTAGGTCTTCTTAAATCTAAAACTATAGGACAACATTTAAGTTTCGGGAACTGCTAAAAGGAACCCTGTCACATTATAGTTTCTCGTTGCCGTACCTATCTTTCATATTGTCTTCAACCTTCAATGTTTTATCTGTGTCTTGTTTCATAACAAAAATTGAACGAAATGTATGTTGGAAAGCTGTTTATGTCGATGAAACTTTATGTTATTGTATGAATGTAGATTTCAATTCTACTAGTCAGTAAGTATGTTGAACATAAGCAAAAATATGGTCTGAGAAATTCAGCGACATGGTTTAATTTAAGTTTTGGCTGATTAGTTTGTTCTCTTTTTTTGTGCAATTTTCTTAGAGTTTTCCAACATCGTTGGAGTACCGATGTACTCCTTTATTTATTATTTTTTGTTTATTATCTGTTACGATCATGTATGACCGATATTCTTTCTTGACATATAAACAAACATCAATAAATGAATAAAGTAAATTTCATGAAAGACTGTCATCGCATAAGCTTAACAAATAATTTTGGATTTTAAAAATACATATATATTACCTGCATCGAGTCAACGTAGAGCATTATTTTTAATAGGTCATAGATTGGCGCGGAAATAACTCATATACATTCCAATGTTACTATACAGAAACCCGTATTTAATTAAAACAAATCCTTCAGTATCAAAAAATATTGTTCGTAAGTGTTTACTTTATTCAAAACATAGAGCCCATAGAGGGTGAAGCAATGAGTGCATGTGAGTGGTCGAGTAGCACCGGGAAATAAGACACCGATCGACTCGAACGACGTTGTCGTGCTGCAAAACAGTAAGGCGCGAAGATTTGCGCTAATTCTTTAGAATTGAGAGAGAAATATCGAGCCATAAAGAATGTTTGCCCCATTGGCGTTGGGCACCGGGAGTTTAAAAATGAGGAAATTTATTTTTCTTTCAGGCTTAAGATAGTTACAGCCACATATGTCGAAGGCGTTTTTGATAGAATTTAATTTTGAATAGTCCACACGGGACTGTCTCTTTAATCCTAGTACTTATGTACCTTTTTGTCTGTCCTATATAAACGAAACCACATTCACATGGAATGCGGTATATAACGTGTGTGTTTTTGTTGATCTTTTCAACTCTTTTATCAATGTATTTTTTTATAAATTTGATATGATAATCATTCTGTTTTAAAATTTCTATGACTGTTAAAATATTATCATCTCTAAATTTTGGATCAGATAATTTAATA
>JAABKJ010011415.1:0-10746 GCA_011634705.1 Andricus grossulariae
GCAAGCTCTCGTGTTCCTATGGCTTCTTATGTCTCTTTGAATTAATGTCTCATTCACAGATTCTAACCATGCTTTCGCTTGGCTCAATACTAATTTTCAGTGACTCACTACTAGTCAGTCTGTAAATTTGTCGTTACTGTAGTCTGTAAAAAGTAAATTGTGATTTACGTGAAAATTGTGTTTTTCTGTTCTTAACCAGAACACACACAGCCAGCATAGTTTTCTAGAGGGCGCGACATATTGGACGAAATTGACGCATATCAAATAGGAGGCAATTGGAATATAGGGAATATAGCGGATTCAGACCCGTCCCGACGCGGTTCTGTTGGAAATGGTGCCCTGGGGGCTAAACCGGGATACGAGCCCTCGACTACTACCCCAGTGTGTTTGTCTCCTTCTCTGTCTCTGACTTTCCTCTTTCTCTCTCGCTCTCTCTATCACCTTCCAGTTGCCCCCGGTCCCTCACTAGTCCTCTCAGACTCCACATGCCAAACCGGTATAATGCTGGAGTGCTTGCCCGCCTACTTCGGATCGAAGTTACCCTCATCCGAAACGAATTTGCTCCTAGACTCGCGAATATATTTTACTTCGCGGATAACCGACTCTTACATTTACTCAAGTAATTTCTATCGACGTGTACCATGCTTTAAAGGCGCCGGCTTGCCTGACTAAATCCGACTTTTACTACTTGTACGTTCATGTATTGTTTTAGTCGTGAAGGAAATTCTGGTATGAAAATAAATTTAGGAATTCAAAGAATGTTTTGTAGTTTATTAATATTATTAAAATCATCCCGGCGGAAAAATTATATATAGTTTAAGTGGAAAACGTGGAAAAATTGTATCATTTTGATATTTCTTACACAAATAAATGTATGATAAAATGTCTGGATAATCTAAGTGTAAGAATTTAATTTTTATTTTAAATTGATTATTACACTAAGAAATATGACAATTCTTTTTAAGGCACTTAATCAGTGCAAAGACTTCAAACAAATTGATAACTTTATTCTTTTAGAATGTTTTTAAAATCTTTTTTCCAAAAAATTAATAATATATTTAACTCAATTTTAACTATAGGTCTACTATATATAATCATATTTTTAATGTAAACACATTTTTTTTCCAACGATTAATTTAATTTTGGTGTTTGGAAATGTGACTCATGATCAACACGGCCAATAATGGATTATACCGTTTATGGACCGAGTTACACCGACGAGCCTGCAGTAGGCCGGCTTAGAATAAGCTAGCTTAAATACGAGAGTAGCTCAGTGTAGCGTCGACTCTCATTTAAGCTGGCATATTGTAAGCCGGCCTACTATAGGCTAGCCGGTGTAACTCGGTGCTATGATGTCAGATGTAAAAATTTGGCTCAGTAATCTATAGATATTAAGCCGTAAAATCTAGATATCAAGCTTTATAATCCAGGATTAAAAAAATTAACATCCAGATTCTATGGCTTAATATCTATAGATAGCTGCGCCAAAATTTAAAATCCAAGATCGTGAACGGTATAATCCATTTTTTCAGTGGACCGAGTTACACCGGCGAGCCTACAGTAGGCCTGCCTAGAATAAGCTAGCTTAAATGAGTGTGCCAGATTCGCGTCAACGCAGAAGCCGCAGGCACTCCACGTGTGCGACAGAGAGCCACTGCCGAAAACGCTTTTGCGCCGACGCGAAACTGAGCCGGCCTACTGTAGGCTCGCCGGTGTAACTCGGTCCAGTGATTGAATTCAACACAATTCAAACCTAAGCCTACTTGAATTTAAGGTAGTTATGCCGAAAATCAGGTCTCTGAAAAAAAATGGTTTTTATGATTTTAATAATTAAAATAATATTATAAGTCATTTCTTATTAAATAGAAAAAAACATAGTTTTTCGTAATTGAATTTTTTCTTACTGCAGTTTATCACCATTTTTTTCATGGTTTACTTTTTAGGCAAAACATTTCCTACAACTCCACTTATTTTAATTTTAAAAAGAAGTAAAAAATCTCTAAATATAGTATAGTTGTTCGATTAAAAAATGTTTTCTTTATATAAAATGTTTGAACGATTTCAGCCATGGAATAATTTACTTTCAAAACTGGAAACAGCAGAGTTGTAGAAAATATTTTCTTCAAAAAAATAAACAATTGATTCATTGAAAATATATAGGTTTTTTTTGCAAATTAGATCATCAGTAATATTATTTTGATTTTAAAAATTATAGAAAAACTATTTTTGTTTAGAGATCTGATTTTTGGCATGTCCACAACCTGAACATAACTAAACTAATGTTTTTAGAATGTCTGCATTCTTTTCACTTTAAGTACATAATATGGCAAAGGTTCTAAATTCAACACTTTTAAGCCGTTGCTTAAAATTTTCCTTAAACAAAATTCAAGTTTTAATCATAACAGCACATTTAAGAAGAAAAAATACAAGTTTTTCGCGAAACACAGATTACCAAAGTCCTTTAACAAAAGCACGTGAAATTTTTTACATTCTCATCAGAGAAGGTATTAGGTTTGTGTTTTACGAATGTATATGTATGTATGCATGTCTGTGTATGCATGTCTGTACGTATTTCTGTCTGTAGGCGCGATAACTTTTGAAAGAATTCATCTATGAAATTGACCTTTGATAAACTCTTTAATTGTCGCAAACTGAAGGTCAAGTTCCTTAGCCAGCTATTTTGGAGAAAAATTCAAAAAATTTGAGCATTTTTAACATTTTTCAGACCCTTTTTTTAAGATTCAAAAATTCTATGTACGGCTATTCGTAGTACGGCTATTCATAGTACTCGGAAAGTCGAACAATTTATCCTAACGGCTTTTTTCGATAAAAATAAAATTATCAGAGTTATAGCATTTGCAAAATTAAAAAAAAAACGAAAATGAAAATTTTAAAACAAACAACGCACGATATGAAAAAATGTCAAGAGAAAAAAACGTTGCTTTCGTACTTGGCACTCGGTGACCAGTGTTTTCTGAACATGACGTTCTTGATGAAAACTTGCTTAAAGTGGTTTTAGATTTAATGAATTTTTTATAAAACAAAAACAAGCCTTTTCTAAAAATAAAATGACGCAGAATCGATAATAAGCTAGGGTCAGGCATGGGTCAGACTCGGCGATCTAGCCTGGCTATCAAGGCAGGCTGTGGACAGATTTAGGGTTTCATTCTAGCTTGACCCAGGCTTGATCACCAGGCCAGGGCCTAGTTTTGCCAGGCTTGGGCCCGGTTAGGCCCACGACAAAATTTCAACACAGGTCGTTAAAGCCGAAGGAGGTTTAATAAGAGAGAATTAACAATCACCAAATGACAGTTGCCGGTGGTTTGACCCTTAAATTTTGAAAGGTATGTGCACAAATGAGGAGGAAGTACTGAGTCCGAGCGCGCAGCGCAAAGTAAATACATTATCGAGCGCGAGATAAATATATTGTCGATCCAACAGACGCGCGCCTTAGGCTCTCTCAAACTGGCAAGGGAAACGATTCGCGCGCGCAGCACGCGATGAGAATGTGCCCGCACGGTGAACAGATTTTATAATTTAATTTTTTTTAATCTTAGATTTAATAAACCATTTTCATAAAAGTTGTGTATAAGATCATGGATTTACTAAATAAAGAATAAGACACTTATATTACACCGCTAGTAGTAAGAAAATACATTATTTTTATTTCAAAATTTTCCATGACACAAACGTTATATAAGGGATATTAATTTATTTTATAATTACGACAAATATATAAGTATTTAAATGACAAGTTTCCCAAGGTATTCAGAAATTTGTGAGGATTCGCAAAAAAAAAAGTGTAATATTGATTTTAACAATTTAAAATTCAAAACGGATGAAAATTGAATAATCTCAAAATGAAAGGTATTGAAATTGAATTTTTTGAAATCGTGAAAATTTAAAAAAAAGACCCGAACCTGGTTCAGGTTGAACCAAAATCCATCAAACAGAATTTTATGTGTCAATTTGAAGTCAATTTCCTTTCTCTGCAATTTGAAGGCCTTCAATTTAAAAAACTCCATCACTTGAATTTGTAAAAATATAAAAAGTAATATAAACCATACATTTAAAGTTTTTTAAGCAATTCTGTTTAGTCAAAACAAAAATAATCTTGACAAGTCAAAGACGCCCGTAGATATTATCGATACGGGATCCGGTGAAGCAAGTCTCGAGCGAAGCATGTCATTGATTGAATTAATCTGTCAATTTACCAATTACACGGATGAGTTTGTTTGGTGGCTCTATTCTCATAGGTCCTCTCTCATTCGCTTTGCACCTATTTTTCTTTCTTTCTCTCTCTCCCTCTCCCTTACTTTCGCATCTATTTCTCTCTTTCTTAAATTCCTATCTCTCTTTCTATTCACTGAGGTTCACCCCGTTCATCGATTACAAGTGGATTGGAATAGCGACGAACGAAAGAACCAAGAGCTTGTGGATACATTGTACAAGTGTAGAGACTTTACACGTTTTATCGTGTGTGTGAGGGCACTCAAAGCTCTCTGTAGTCGTGAGGCATACGTAACCGCGTGGCTCGGGGCACAGATTCAACGAGCTCAATTGGTGCACCGAACTGAGAGGAGGATCGTATTGATTCCACTGTTACATAGAGGAGACATGGTGGTCGATTCAAGCAAACGTCATGATAAAACAAAGTACATTTTGGTATTTGCGGATTGCTTTTTAAACAATATTTGGGACAAATTCAAAGTTATCTTCATTTTTAGAGTTTCGCAGGTAAGAAACTTTTACGGAGACAGGGCTGTGGTTATTGAAGGTAAGATGGGGGTTAGGCGAAATTCAACAAACGTAATTGTTTAAACAAATTATTACTTTTTATAACTATCTTCTCCTATAGTAATGCTAGATAGGTGCGGTTTTTTCTGAAAGTTTTTACTTTCTGTCAATTTTTCACTTACATAGAGGGAGGTAATAATTATTTAAATTTGACAAACATAATTATTTAACAAAATTATTATTGTTTATAAATATTTTCTCCTATATTGATGCTAGATAGTTGAGGTTTTTTCTAAAAAAATTAACTTTTTGTCCACTTTTTACTTAGTGTGATCATAATTCATGCAAGTTAACAAACATAATTGTTTAAATGCTTATTATGGTTTATAACTATCTTCTTAGAATTTTTCAGCTTTTCTTTAACTTATTAGTTAGGAACAAATGTGTATATGGCTGGTATGAAGTTACGTACAGAATCATATAGCCGGATAAGTTCCCGGAATTTTAAGTCCAAGACGAACCATTTAGGTTGAAAAACGTGTCGCCGGGGCATTTTTGAAGTTGAAAATTTGAAAAACCGCTTTTCTAGAAAAACGAATTTAATTTTGACAAGAGCCATAAGCCCACATGTTTCACTTTTTTTTATGAAAATGAAATATACCTATTTCAGCTTGATTTCAGAACATAAATATAGTGTCAGAAGATTCAGTATATGTCTGAATATTATTCCCCACTTAAATCCGAAAATAATAATTTTGACCCTGACTTAGAAAAACGCGAGTATCGCCTAAATTATGAACCACCCACAAGAGCCCTTTTCATGTGGACGCCCACCAACAATAAATATTAATATAAAAAAAAAGGCTCTCAAGGAACAATTATATTTAATATGATTCATATAGTTAAAAATGTCAGAAAAACCCGCAACTTTCTGATTGTCTAATTGAAGATAGTTATAATCAATAATAAACTGTTTGAACAATTATATTTGTTAACTTAGATTAGTTATTACTTCACAAAGTAAAAAGTTGACAAGACGTGGGCAATTTGAGAAAAAGCCGCAAATATCAAGCATTACTATAGAAAAATATAGTTATAAACAATATTAATTTGTTTAAACAATGATATTTGATAAATTGCACTAATTATTAAGTCACTCTAAGCGAAAAGTGAACAAAAATTTGCATATTTCAGAAAAACCACAAATTTCTGGCATTATTCAAAGAGAATATTATTAAAAATAATAATAAATTGTTTAAGGAATTATGTTTGTAAACATGAATTAATTATTACCTCACTAATTGAAAATTCGACAAAAAGTGGAAAATTTTGGAAAAAACTGCAACTTTCTAGCATTATTCTGAGAACATTATTATAAATGGTAATACATTGTTCAAACCATTATTTTTGGTAAATTAAATTGATTATTGCCTCGCTCTTATTGAAAAGTGGAAAATTATTTGAAAAATTCGGAAAACCCGCGACTTTTTAAATCTATCCTAAGAGAAAAATGCTAAAAACAATAATAAATTGTTTTGAAAAAACATAAATTCTAGTCATCAGTATAATGTGGTATTTCATGTGTTGGAAACATTTTGTATTTAGAAAAACCGCAAAAAAATGATAATTAGTGCCAGAAACTCGCAAAACCCAATTTTTCACTTATGGGATTTTTTTGGACCCTATAAAAGAGTCTTCATTTTGGCAGGTAGCATGAAGAACAGACACCAGTTTGTTATGCTACGCTTCATAATCCCCCTTTCTCATTAGCATTTATGGCAAATAACAGAGCTGTCACAACATAGGCATTAGGCTCAAGCTGTTGTAAATAGAATGAAGTTTTCCAGTGTATAACAGATCACGGTGAGCCTCAACCAACTTCAACCTAAACTTCTTACTCAAAACAAATTCTTTGCAGGATATAATTCTTTGATGTTGCCTGAATATTTTAGGTGATAAATGAAAAACATCGTTCGATCCCTTTTTTAGAAACTCAGGTTTTGATTTTTCTAGATGTTTTTTGTGTGATAAACATTTTTTATTCTATGTACGCTTTTGTACATAAAATATGTAGTAAAAAAGTTCCTATAAACTTTTGTGTCAAACAAAAACTGGGTCTTCTATAGAGGTTTTTGCAGCCCTGTTTGCGCTACAAAAACCTCTATAGAAGACCCAGTTTTTGTTTGACAAAAAAGTTTATGAGAACTTTTTTAATAAATATTTTATGTTTAAAAGCGTACATATAACAAAAAATTTTTATCACAGAAAAAAGCATCTCAAAAAATCAAAATTTGAATTTCCAAAAGAAGGGCCAAATCGATTTTTTTATTTTTTCTCTTAAAAGATTCGGGCAACATCAGAGAATTAAATCCTGCAAAGAACTGGCGTTGAGTAAGAAGTTTAAGTTGAAGTTGATTGAGGCTCACCGTGAGATGCTAATACGAAATTTCTGGGGGGGGGGGATTGAGCCCCTCAGCCCCCCTGGCTACGTCACTGGGTGTTGGTATTGGGAAGGGGAGGGAATGCAGATGGCAATATGGTGAGGTTAAGGGCGATATGTGAAGGGGCAAAAAGGAGAGAGGCCAACGGTCAGAAGCCTCAAAGATACAAGGATAGTGGGGGTGAGGAAAGAGTGATGGCAATAAATGCATGTTATGGGATTTAGGGTATGAAATAAGAGGGGGGAAAGAGTAATGGGTATTGCCAATACAGAGGTGGGAAATTGGATGATTGATGCAGAGGAAGAGTTGGTGAGAGTGAGAGGTGAGGGCAAAGGGAGTGAGTGATATATTTTATAGAGTACAGGAAAAAAGCAGATGAGAAAAGGGAGTGAGTAGTATAGGGTGTATGGAAAGATGAGTGAGACATGGGTGAGCGATATGAAGTACAAGAAAAGAGGAGACGAGGGGAAGAGAGGAAGAGGGCTAGTAGTATAGGGTATAATAGAAGATATAGAGGATGGAGAGAACGAAACTGGTGAGTGATACAGGGTAAAAGGTATAAGGTAATATTGCGGAAAAGGTTAGTGATATGGAGTATATGAGATTAAGAGATTAGAGAAAAGGGGATGATGGTATATGATATAGCGTAAGTGGTAAGAGAGGAGGAGCGGTAAAGTTGTGAGTGAAAAAAGGGTATAGATTATATATTTGGGATAGGGAAGGGGTAAATATAGGGGTAGTTGAAGAAGAGAAATGGGATGAGTGGAATAGGGTTAGATAGGGAAAGGCAGGTGGTGAATATTTTTGTGCTGTTTCAAATAATAATTGCATTTTTTCGGCCTGTCCACATGTAACATGATCTTCATACTGAAGCTGGCGAGAAATGAAAAGTTTTGCAATGAAAGGTCACAGAAAGTGAAAATCCGTTTCCATATTAAACTGAAAAGCGTGACAGGTGGCTTTCATGGAGGTGCTATGCGAATAAATCAAATGCAAATAGATAAACGTGAAATAAACTGAAAGCCACCAGCCATTCGGTGAACCAAAAAGCAAACAACGAGTTGGGCCAACAACTAACCCGTTTCCCCCTGATTGCACGTGACTGCTCGTGTGCACCATGGGGGTGCACACAATAGGACCCAGGAGCGTAATAAGAAAAAAAAACAAGATTTCTTTCCAATTCAATAGTTTTTTAAGACAGATCCTTTTCTTAATTTTAATTTAAAAAGAGAAGAGACGACTATGCACTGTTTATTATCACTTTATTTTATCAGATGAGGGTCGTTAAGTAGCTGATTTAATGTTTTGAGAAGTTAAAACTGAGAAATTTTATCTTGTAAGCGCTAAATACAAAAAATGTTTTATTTAAAGTATTATATAAGCCTAAATAATCAAACAATAAAATTGGTGGCATTATTAAAAATTTAAATATCTTTGATGTTCCATTATTGATTATTTGTGGGCGTCCGTCTCAAGATGAACCCTTTAGGTTGAAAAACGAGTTCACGTGACATTTTGGCACTTGGAACTTCGAAATACCGCTTTTCGAGAAAAAGGCATCTAAAGTTGACCAGTTCTATAAACGTTTTCTTCGAACATGAAATATACCCACTTCCGATTGCTTTCGGGAAATACTTACAGTCCTAGTATCATCGCCCATTGTCCGACAAATAAAGTAACCTATTATGCATTTCGTGTCGCAAACGGAGGAATTTTTTTATATTTTATATTTTTATATTTACCTAAGTAATACTACTTTAAAAAGTCATGTGATCTTATTTTAAACTTGCGAAATAATATTATAATATACAGGTTAGACCATTTTAATCTATTATGGGGAATAACTCAGAATCGAGGGGTTAACAACTCTTGAAGTCAGGTGTACACCTTCGCTGAATTAACTGGCGTGGAGTCACTTGAAGTCACATGAAGTCACTGAAATCACTTGAAGTCAGTGTACACTCCATCGGCCGAGTTGTGAACCCCTCGCTCATAATTTTTGTTGGATATAGAAAAATGTTTCGGACAAAAGTTGAAGGGGGCAGAGTGGGTCAAAGACTGGTACCAATGTCCAGTAGGTGATCCCTCTGCCTCTGATAACTTCGTCCGAAACATTTTGCTGTTCCCAACCTCAATTCCGAGCTAACACCTATTATTTAAACATTATCGCAAATTTGACCTTCAAAAAACCTTGAAAATCGAATTTGAGGTCAAGGTCATTAGTACCAGTAGTTGACCCCCTCTGCCCCCTTTAACTTTTGTCTGAAAAATGTTTCTATGTCCAACAAAAATTCTGATTTATTTCCCATAATAGATAAAAATGGTCCACACTGTATAAAATTATAATATTATTAACAAAATCTGCGTACTGCGTAGCCACATTCTCATTTTTTATTTTTCTTATTAAAAATTATGTTATGAATTGAAATTTTTATTTTTGATAACATGTGGATTTTCAAATTCAGAGAGTACTTTTAAAGGGTGAGAATTGTCGGTAATTTTTTTTCACCTCAAAATATTAAGTCCTTTTCACCAAATAATACAAAATGAAGTGGTGAAACTTCAACAAAAATGTTTTTTTTTGGTACCCAGTCGAAATATCACTCACTCAGTGAGGAAGGGAGTGATGGGGGCGGTGATATAGATTTTTCAGATTGATCTAGAATTCCCGTGTTGTTTATTTAAATAGTACGTTCGTTCCGCAACACTGTTTCGACCCAGGTCGCTGGTCAATCTATCTAGCGATCACCCCAGGCGAAGAGCTTAACAGAGTCATCATGTGAAGCTCTCCCCTCGGGCCCATTACTATCCAAGGTCTTTTATTTTAAGCGTCATTTTCTACGCTAATACTCTTTCTCATGCATTTCTTATAAACTATTTGTCACCACACTTTTCTTTCCTATGATACCTCTTTAGCTTCCTTCACGTTCATGCATTTTCTCATGCGAGCTTTTTTGTTTCTAAGGCGTCTTATGTCTCTTCGAATGTGGGTCTCATTCACACATTCTAACCATTCTTTTCTCAGTCTGCATCTGGGTACGCTGCCATTCACTTGACCTTGATATACTTGTTTCGTCAGTAGTTCATCTTTCATTCTCTCAACATGCCCAAACCATTTTAAACAATTTCTTTCATACCTTTTAAATAGTGTATCATCTATACCATATTCTTTGAGGATTCTTACGTTACTAACTTTGTCCATCAGTGTTTCGCCGCACATCACGCGCGTTAATATTACTCTTATCCTTTTCTTAGTAGGTCCAGGTCTAGCTAACCGTACAGCACAGTCTGTATAAATATAGAATTATGTATTGCCCTTTTAACTTTACTTGATATATTTTGACTTCTGATAATGAGTTCTGGTCTACCGATAACCTCCTTACCCACATTTATACGATCTATCTCCATCTATCTTACGTAAATAACGATTAGACCACCGAAATGTATGTATGTACTTGTTCCATTGTCTCATCATTCAGGACAATATTGCATATTAGGTATTTTCACTTCAACTACCAGCTAACTTCAGTTCGATGAATGCTGAGGGGAAAACAATGGATCAAATGCA
>JAABKJ010011416.1:0-10746 GCA_011634705.1 Andricus grossulariae
ACTGTCACTTGTCAATACATCGTATGTATTTCGTTTTGACGTTATTTTTACAATTATGCATCACTTTTCGTCTGCTTATAGTATGCTATTTCTCGTTTAGAGTGGTATAGACCCACTCCATGCAAAGTTGTCTAAAATGTTAGCATGCCAATCGGAATTAGTACACTAAAATCTCTCGAGAATACAGATTTCGGCAAACCGTTCTAGAATCAGTCATTTTAGTATGCTAAAATATTAGAGTGTTCTCGAGAATAGCACCCCAATTCTATTGACTGAATACGAATCTAACATCAGTTTTCCCCCAACATGTCAGGGTTTTCCCCCAGACGCGGAGAATTCCCTAGAAAATTGGCCTTTTCAGGTATGAATTACCCTTGGTATTGAAATCATCTGAAAACAGTTCAGCATGATATCTTCATGTCTTTTGGTGCGCTAAATACGAATCTCAGATTACTTTCCCTAACACGTCAGGGTGTTCCTCTAGACGCGGAAAATTGATCCTGACAAAATCAGCTTTTTCGGGTATGAAATTACCCTTGCTATTGAAAACGTCTGGAAATAGGTCAGGCATCATATCTTTACGTATTTTGGTGCGCCGAATGCGAATCGGACAATAGTTTTCAGAAAACATGTCAGGGGTTTTCCCTGGACGCGAAAATTTCCTTAGAAAATCAGCTTTCTTGGGTATGAAATTGCCCTTGGTATTGAATTCATCCGGAAAGATGAAATTAATACCCAGGGTAATTCAATATATGGACAACCTGCTTTTCTAGGAAATTTTCTGCATCTAGGGGAAACCCTGAAAAGCTTGTTGAAAAATAATGTCAGATTCATATTCAGCGCACCAAAATACATAAAAATATCTTGCTCTGACCTACTTCCAGCAGATTTTAATGCAAATGATTTTATACCAAGGGTAATTTATACCCGGAAAGGCTGATTGCCTAGGGAATTTTCCGCCTTTTAATTTTTTTTGGGCCTGTGTTATCATTAAAAACGAAAGTGCGGTACGGAGTACCGCTAGCGCGTACTAATGTTACAGCTATCATAGCGTGTAGCAGTGGGTTAAAAGAATTTCATAGGATTTCATGGGATATTCAAATATTTCAACTAATTCCAAAGTGTTTCATCGGTTTTCAAAAGATTTAAAAATATTTTTACGGATTTCACATTCTTAAATGTGTTTAATAGTATTGAAGATTGTATAAACTTCATCCATGAACGCGAGAATATTAATGTTATTAACTATCTTGATTTACAAGTGATTAAAAATCCAAATGGCGATTTATTAACCACTTTGTATAAAAAACCTTCTTGGTCTGGAAGATATTTAAACTACAATTAACATAATTTATTTTGTCACAAAATTGGTTTAATAAAAGGTTTAGTGGACAGATGTGTTAAATTAAGCGATAACCAATTTAGAAAAGAAAATTTGAATCAATTAAAAACAGCTTTAATACATATTAAATATCCGCTTTACTTAGTTAATGACATTATTACAGAACGCATTCATGATATTCACAATAATAGTAATAAAATTAATAAAAATAAATAAATGAAGTGATACAATAGATTTAATTTAAATTTTACCTTTCCTCACATTTAAGGTCTATCTGAACGGTAAAGGAATTCACTTGAAAAATTGAATATTAATTTTTTTTTTTTAAAACACAAATACTCTAGATAATTATTTATTGGAAAAGAAAGGCAGTGATTCCATTGAAAATTTATCTGGTGTTATTTATCTGATTAAATGTGAATGTTGTAATAAAGTCTATATAGGTGAAACTGGCCGGAGATTAAAAACTAGAATTGCTGAACACAAAAGAGATTGTGAAGTCGGAAATTTTGAAACAGTTTTATCACAGTATTCTCGGAATTTCAATCATTACTTTGATTTTAATTTTAAAAATATTAAAATATTAGCTACTGAAAAATACACTTATCAACGACGTATTATTGAGTCTATTTTTATAAACAAATTTCGTAATATTTCAGTTAACCTACACACGGAAATTCTATACATGAATTTAATCTATCAAAGTATTATAAAATGATTTCATCTTTTTAGTTACAAAATTTATCACATTTAAAATTTTTAATTTAGTTTTGCGCGCTTCCTCATCAGTGATTAAGTTCTTTTTTCTCAAGTTAAGATGTAGTCTTTAAGTGAGTGAAGTCTTTTTAATTTTTTTTAAATTTCTGAAACAATTTTCATGTTTTTTTTTTAAATTAACTCAAATTTGACTGGGAAATTCCAAATTGACATCGGATTTATGTTCTTTCCGATGTTTTTTGTTTACTCTTCGAAATTAATCTTATTCTTTAATTAACTCAAACTACTCTATCTCAGGTACAATTTTTATAATAATTCACGAAATTATTATTTTTTTGTTGTTCTTTTTAATATTACTAACTTTGAATATAATTGTATTCAGGTTTAAAACCCGTTTGAAAAAGGTACGCACTGTTCCGAAACGTACGTGAAGGATTGAGAGTGGAGTTTTTAATTAAAATAAATTCTGAGTAGGAAAATGTTTTTTCCTCAAATTTCATTTTTAATTTATGTGGACCATAGGACATAAAAAATCTACAATTTAAAATTAATTTCTAAAGAATTTTGAAAAATAAATCAAATTTCAAGGGATTGCTAGCAAATCCAAAGATTTCAAGTGATTTCAAAGTTTTCTAGGGATGTGCATTTTTTTAGCAAACTTTAATGCAGAAGTTCAATTTAATTTATATTCAACGGATTTCAATTGATTTTTAAATATTTTAATGAATTTTTACGATTTCCAAGGAAAAGATTTCAAGCGATTTTAAGGTATTGCAAAGAATTTCAAAAGATAAAAAAATGTCAAGGAAGTTGAAAGAATTTTGTAAGATTTGCAAAGATATCAAAAGTTATTTCTGAAGTAATTCCGAACATTATTGAAATTAAATTAAATTAAATTGTATGGGATTCTTAGCGATTTCAAAGGTTTCAAGGTATTTTAAGGTATTTTAATGAATTTCATAGAATTAAAAAAATTTGAATCTTTGATGATTTCACAGGATTTCAAAGATTTCTAGGGATTTCAACTTTTTTTTTAGAGAACTTTAATGAATACGTTTAATTTAATTTATCATTAATGAATTTCAAATGATTTATATTTATTTTAATGGATTTTTACGATTTCTAGAGAACTTTAGATAATGAATTAAATAGTATTTCAAGCGATTTCTACGGGTTTTAATGATTTGAAGGGGTATAAATAAGTTTTAAAAAATGTTGAAGGATTTTAAAGATTTTATGTTATTTTAAAAGGTTGCAAAGAATTTCAAGGAATTTGAAATTGTCAAGGGATGTCAAATAATTTTGCAGAATTTTCAAAGATTTGAAGGAATTTCACCCGATTTAAAGGATTTTATAGGACGCTTAATTTTTTCAAAGATTTTAGGAGATTTGATCAATTTCAAGGGATTTCAACGAATTTTTACATAATTTAGGAAATAAATTCAATTAATTTGCTTTTCATGCGATTTTCAATGATATCAAAGATTTTAATGGATCGAAAGTAATTTCAATGAAAATTTAGGCGATTTTAAAGATAATAAGGGAGTTTACAAATTGTTTCTGTGCAACCTTTGTTTGTGCAGAATCGCTATTTTTTGTGTACTTCCATATGAGATTATGGGTGATATAAAATAAATCGTTTCTTTGTGGTTTCTCTACTTTTTACATGAATTCTTTCAATATTTTTCTATTACTTATTCCAATGCAGATTATCTTATATTCGTTTTCTGAATAATTAGTTCTTATAATTTATTTTCTGTTATTGCGAAAAAATAGAGTAAAATCATTATAGGCCTATACACTGGGAATCCCATTTAAGTAACTCCTATTTAAGTTGTACCTAGAATTTCTGTCCTCGGAATTTGTTGATGCGGGGACCGCATAACCGAAAGAGAAACGGTGCTCATTCAAGCGTTGCAAACAGCATGAGGGCCGCACTCTCAGCGCATTAGTTGCATCAGGTTGCATCATGCGTCCAAATACAACAGAAACAATTCATACAGCCCTGTATTTTTACGTTCAAAGCGAGCGAATGTTGTGTTCGATTTAAGTGAAGGATATTTAGGACCAGAACCGAAACCGCACTTAAATGGGATTTCCAGTGTACCAATTTTTCTATAATATTTTCTCATGTGATATTTTTTAGTCAAATATATGCAATATTTTGCAATCTTATGCAAATCGGGGAACCAGGATCGCCTGCACGTGGTTCATGTTTAGAAGCTGGCGAGTCAGCAGTCAGTCGAGGGTTCGAATCCTGAGGGCGACAAATTTATAAATTATATAAATGAAATCGCAGAAATAAAATCTTTTTTCTTATATTCAAGTCTCTTCCCAAAAAGTTTTATATATGCTCATATATTTTAATAGAAATAAGATTCAATATTTTTTTTTATTTCTTGTATCCGATGCCTAGCTACAAGTTAGTCTTTTTTTTTTACGGAAAATTTGTTTTCGAGCATAGAAGAATATGAGAAGGATACATAAAAAGTTCATACAAATTATAAGAATGGGTTGACTGACAGATCTCGTAATGTAACCGGAATTAGAAGTGTATCTCTCTCTGCTAATACGTCTTCCAGGACGATACGGTACACAATGGGGAATAGTTAGGTGACTTGGTATGTACCCCATGCAGAGACAATGTGTGTGGTTGAGCGACGCTTCGCTACGGGGTGAAGGGGCCAACATTATTAATTTGGTCTCAAGGGTGCCACTAATATTCATTTGGCCCGTTTGTTGCTCAGGGACGTACGTAGTTTGGAATCACGGCCAGGTTTGGACTCGTTTCGATGTTTTTTTAACAGAAAAACGGACATTGCGAGTCGGGTAAATAACTCTATATCGACTCTGTCCTGTCCACCGGGACGCGAATCCCTTATACATCGTTTGTCACTTCATCCCACGGAGAAAAAGAGACATGACTCTTTTGTTGGAACTTTTGAAAATTTCCATACCACTTTTATCAATCATTTTACACTATCCAAACAATTTACAGCATTGTTATTACTATCCTGGGACCAAAATATTAATAAGTATCATTTTTCCAGAAATTTACGTACGACACGAAAGATTTACTATAAGCTTCATCAAGTGAACGACAGATGTCGACAGCATTTTTCACGAAATTGACGTGAATATTAAGATAGGGTGTTTTGTCACAAAAATAGGGTAATAGTAGGGGTATAAACTTTTTTTTTAAATAACATTAATGCATAGGTACCATATTGAATTTAATATGAAACGCTTAAGATTTCAAATAGAAATATATTTTCATTTTCAACAGAAGAGTTGAATTTTCAACCAAAAAAAAGATTAATTTTCTGCCAAGAGACATAAATTTTCAACGAAAGAGTTGAGTTTTTTGAAGCTAAAAAGTCGAATGTTTTTATAAAACAGTGGATTTTCAACCCAAAAATATGAAATTTGAAGAAAAATGTGATTTTTCAACAAAAAAGTGAATTTTTAATCAAATAATTGAATTTTAAACTAAAAACGAATAATTTAAAAAGAATAATCGAATAGCCAGGTTTTCAGTTTAAAAAAATAATGTTGATCAAAAAAACGAATTTTCAAAAAAATAGTGCATTTTTCCATCAAAGAGATGGATCTTCAACTAATAAAATGAGTTTTCAATGAAGTAGATTAACTTTTAACCAAGCAGATAAAGCTTTAACCATTCAAATAAACGTTTAATAAAGAAGTTATACTTGCAACCAAATGGTTAAATTTTCAACTAAAAAAAATGAATCGTCTATACAAAATTTAATAGTTGATTTTTCATCAAAAAGCGATCAATTTTCCAACCCCAAACCCCAAATTTTCTAGAAGCCGTTTGAATTTTCGAACGAGAAAAATTAACTTTCAAAAAAGAATGAATTTTCAATTAGATAAATCTTCCTTAAAAAAATATAATTTTCAATGAAAAAACTAATTTTCAGCAAATGTTTTAAATTTTCAACCAAAGAGATGGACCTTTAACTAATCAAATGAACTTTTAACAATTTATTTTAACTTTAAACGAAGGAGTTGAGTTTTTAATCAAGAAGGTTGATTTTCAGTCAAAAATAAAAACAAAATTTCCACTAAATGGTTAAATCTTCAACCAATAAAATAAATATTGAACAAAGTTAACGCCCTAATGATTGGCCATTTGCTTTAAATATACGTAATTAAGAAATATTTTTAAATCAAACTTAATAAACAGCGAAAGATTATTTGCAACATACTCCAAGCTATTCATCATAAGTTTTAATTGTCCATATTTCTTCATCTAAGATCATTTTCAAGTCGCCAATCATTGTTAAAGGTGGCCAATCACTGTACCTATTATCCTGGTTCAACATTAAATCAAGTGGTTTAATTTTTACACAAAATCGATAAATTCTGAATAAAAAATTTAATAGTTGAATTTTTATGAAAAAAGTAAATTTTTCGACGAAACATAGAAAAGTTAAATTTTTAGTGAAATAATTAATTTTGAATAAGAAAAAAAAGGTTTGAGACAAAATAGTTTCGATGTTTAAAACAAAATATTTTTAATGAGGAGAGATTTTTTAGTCACGAGAGAACAAAAATTTAGCCAAATTCTGGAATTTTTACACTGAAAGAGTCAATTCTCTAGAAAATCGTTGAATTTTTAAATCAAAAAGACGATATTTTCACGAAACAGTTGAATTTTCAACCAAGAAGATTAATTTTTTACCAAAAAGGCGAATTTTCAACAAATTACCTAAGTTTTCAACTGAAAAGTTGAATTTTTAAACTAAAAAGATTAGTTTTTAAACAAAAACGGAATAATTATATTTTCGTTAGAAAAAAATGTATAATTAAAACTAAAAGACGCATTTTCTACATAACAATTGAATTTTCAATCAAAAAATATCAATTTCCGAAAAAAGTTATTTTTCAATCAAATAGTTGAATTTTAAACTAAAAACGATGAATTTGTCAACCAATAATAGAATATGAATTTAAGTTTTCAGTAAAAAAAAAAAATGATTTTGTGTCAAAACCAAAACCAAATTTTTAACGAAGTAATTTAACTTTCTATCAAACAGTTAAATTTGTAATCAAGAATATTAGGTTCCTACCAAACCAGACGAATTAACAATAAAATAGTCAAATCTCATACCAATAAAATAAATGCTCAATAAAGCAGTTCAATTTTAATCAAGTAGTTGAATTTTCAACCAAAAAATGTGAGTTTTCAATAAAAATTAAATAATTGAATTTTCATATAAAAACGATCAATTTTCAACTAAAAATAGAATAGTTAAATTTCAAGTAAAAAAATGATTTGTCAATACATAAAAAAATCAACAAAACAGTTTAATTTTTAATCGGTGAAATAAAAGTTTAACAAAGTAATTCTACTTTCAACCAAGTAGTGGAATTTTCAGCCAAAAATAGAATAGTTAAATTTTGAGTGAAAAAATTAATTGTCAATGCAAAAAAAAAATGAACAAAATAGTTCAATCTTCAATCTATCAAATAAATGCTCAACAAAGTATTTCTACTTTCAACCAACTAGTTGAATTTTCAACCCAAAAAGATGAATTCTCAATAAAAATTTAATATTAGAATTTTCATCTAAAAATGATAAATTTTCAACCAAAAATAGAATAGTTAAATTTCAAGTGAAAAAAAATTATTTGTAAATACAAAAAAAAATTCAACAAAATAATCGAATCTTTAATCGATAAAATAAAAGTTTAACACAGTATTTCTACTTTCAGCCAGGTAGTGAAATTTTTAACCAAAAATATAATAGTTGAAATTTATATGAAAAAATCCATTTTTAATAAAAAGAATTCAACAGAATATTTGAAAATCTTAAATAAATAAAATGAATGTTTAACAAATTGGTTCTACTTTCAACCAACTAGTTGAATTTTCGATCAAAAAAGATGAATTTTGAATGAAAAATTTAATAATTGGCTTTTCATCTGAAAACGATCAATTTTCAAACAAAAATAGAATAGTTAAATTTTCAGTCAAAAAGTTAATTTTCTATCAAAAACAAAACCAAGTTTTCAGCAGAATAGTTGAATCTAAAACCGATAAAATTAATTTTTAACTTGCAAGCAAGTAGTTGAATTTTCAACTACAAAAGATAAATTCTCAGTTAAAAATTTAATACGTAAATCTTAAACTTAAAATGATCAATTTTGGGCCAAAAATGGAATTGTTGAATTTTCAAGAAAATAGTTGAATCTTCAACCAAATAGTAGAATTTTCAACCAAAAGAGATGAATTCTGATTCAAAAATATAAGAGTACTCTTTTTAATGATAAAGAATTAACTTTCAACGAAAAGTAGTTGGATTTTATTATTGGGTTACATGAATTCAGTTTGCATTTAGGCGAAAAAATTGGTCAAAGTAAGTCTACAAATCAGGGTTTTGTAGCCTAATAAGATGTTAATTGAGTTGCTACAATCTTTCCCTCCCCTTCTCCGCCTACGTTCACCATTCGCTTCCCCTCCCTTCCTCAACTTCTTCACCCTCTCCTTACTTCCCCAGTTATCTCTCCCCTTCCCCTATCCCCATCCCCAGACCTAACTTCCCCTCACCTATTAGCCCTCCCTCCTTCCCCCTCGCTAAATTACCTGATTTCCAATCAATTTAAATCATCTCCCCTACTTCCCTCCATTTTCACTCGCTTCTCCTACTTCATCTCCCCTCATTTCCCCTTATTTCCTATACTTCCCCTCCCTTCATTTGCCATACTTTCGATACTTCTCATATTTCCCCTCACTTCCCTGTTTTCCCCTCTTATCATTTCTCCTCACTTTCCCTCCGGTAGAAAAAAAAAACGAAAGAAGGACGACCCGAACGAAACTATGAGGGTATCTTCCCTGGGCCACGAAACACTAAAAACGAGACATTCCCTTGAAAACAGGGGGAAAAAGAGGAACTCTCAGAAAAGGATTGAAGAGGGGTGTAGGGGATAGAATGTGAATAAGTCTGTATTCAGATGTTTTACTCGTAAAATAAAATCCCCAATTTTCACTTTTTCAAGCATTTCAAAAAATTGTTATACTTATTTATATTTTCCATGTGTTATGTCACATTCTGCGTTTAACCCTTCCTCTGTACGTGACAAATCGTCACAAAACTCATACCCCTCTCTAATTACTGTCAGTCTTACGGAGTTTTTGTACGACCCCTAAAAATGTTTCAGGTTTTTAGAACCAATTATAAAAATGCCATTCCTGGTTCTCCAGATCATTTTGAAAAATTTCCATTACACTTTTCCATGTTTCATATTTTTTTACTCTTAAAATCCAAACTTAGGTATTATTCTTTATCTGCACTTCTACATGGTGGGAAAGAAAGACAGAGAGAGATGGTTGGATGGCATTAACTTCTGCTTGGGTTGATTTGCGGTTGAATTAAAAGCCCCGACAATCAAGGGACAATAAAACCAAGACTAGGACGGGAAACAACAATGGGTGAAATGACTACAACTACTATTGGTGCTGAAAGGGGTGAGGGGGTTTATACATAACGATAGTGTGGGGAAATAGGGTGAATGCACGTTGGTGGGAGGGAAGGGAAGTAAAAGAGGGTAGAGGGGTTAAGATTGCACCGTAAAAGTTTTACGAGTCGCGTAGGTACTGCCTCCTTGCATCTGCTCCTACTTTATTTCGCCCTTAGACCGCTCTTCTCTTTATTCCGGACGCGTGTACCCGTAGCTTCTGGCGTAAATTACATCGTCAATCGTAAACACATCCGTGCACCGCTCTGTTTTCGTTTAACCATTTTCTAAAGAGCCGTGGAAAAGAGAAAAGGGCTTCTTCCTATTACCGGCACTAAATCGAACCATGCGCAGGACTCTAGATTCTAGAGGAACTCAGACGCGCGCCAGCTGGCAACTTCGAATCCGGAGTTACTTTCGCGAGAATGAAAGAAAGCTGCTTTAAAGCTTTTATTTTGACACTATAAAACACTACTTTTAAGAGAGATTTCAAAACACTTCGAATGATTTCCTGAAACTTCCAAAAAATGAGTAGAAGATTTTTAAGGAAAATGTTACAATTTTGCAAGATTACCAAATTTTAGAATATAACCGAGAAAGTCAAGCGATATTAAACGGGAAGCAAAGGTAAAAAGAGCAGGATGAGTGGATTGGTAAATGGAAGGAAAAGAACAGTTTAAGGAAAAGGTGAGGAATATCAAAATAAAGAAGGAAGTGAAAAAGGAATTAAGAAAATTGAGAGAAAGGAAAAGTTGTGGAGAAGAATATAAAAGAAAAAGTGAGAAGTATATTGAGTAGTGGGATCAAAAAAGAAGGAGTAAAATAAAAGGTTTGAAGAAGGAGCGCGGCAGAGAAGATTAGGACGGAACAGGAGATTTGGGAGGTAGTAAATAGAGAGAAAATAGAAGAAAAGGAGTAAACCAAGATATGCAGATGGTGATATGGAAAAATATGTTATGGATTTGTTAGCAGGGGTATAAGGTAAGTTAGGAAAGGAGGAAATATAGTAGGGAAAGAGATGAGGAAGAGGACATGACAAGGGAAGGAATATTCCAGGTGTTAGGAATAATAAAAAATGGACAGGCACCTGGTATAGATGAGATTACAAATAAAGTCTAGAAATAAGGGGGGGGGGCAGAACTAAAAGAATGGACATGAATAATGTGCAATACAGTATGCAGAGGGAAGGGGTGGCCAGAGTTATAG
>JAABKJ010011417.1:0-10746 GCA_011634705.1 Andricus grossulariae
GTTAGTTTTTAAAATTAACGAATTTTTAATTTAAAAAATTAACAATTGTAAATTATGAAAGTTTCACATTTTACTATTACAATTTTTGTAATTTTAGTGATTTAAATTAAAAATTTCTCCAATTTGGAAGATTTTGAATTGAAAATTTGACTTTTGATCTTCTAAATCATCCACAATTTATCCATTTTTATTTGCATGTCTTTAAAATTGAATCTTTAAAATTTAATTGTAAGTTTTTAAAATCGAAGAATTTTGAATTAAAGCTAAAATTGCAGAACTTTGAATTATAAATCTTTTGAATTTAAAGAATTTTTATTTTGACATTTCAAAATTTAAAATTCTTTAATTGTGATGATTTGCATTAAAATTTTTTTCAATTTTTACAATTTAGAATTTAAAACTTAACAAATCTAAAAAACACTATAAAAATTGAAGGATGTTCAATTGCAAATCTTAAAGTTATACCTATTTAGAAAAAATTTACAAAATTTCATAATTCTAAGGTATAAACATTCGAGACTAAACAAGTTTGAAAATTTTTCAGTCCCACATTGACTTCCTAATTTTGTTCTTTGCTTAGAATCCCTGCTGAGATAAAATCTCATATTTAAATAAAATATACCGATTACTGAAAGTCGATCCAAATTAAAACTAAAATTTAAATTAGGATTAAAATTAAAATACCATAGATGCTTCGCTTGAAATTCGCGGAATGCAAAACTTATACCAATCGACTTTTCCTGATTGATTCCGAACCTCAAGATACCGGAAATTCTTCGCCGTTCCTTCAGCATATAAGAGCCGCTATTTAACGTCAACGAGGCACAAATTAAGATAAGAAGTTGAGCCAACAAATATTTCAGTTTAGCGGTAAATTATCGTGTTTGCCATACCAGCGAAATAGTTGAATAAATAAGACTCCTGGAACTAAATAACCCAGGAAAAGAGACAAGAACAGATGGATCGTCTCCGTGCTAAAATTAGCAGATCCTAGCACGAAGAGTCAATCGAGTATCAGTAAATGTACGCGTAATAACAATTGGTCTCGAGATTCATGTCGAATTATTCAACCCAGGATTATTCAACCCAGGATTATTCAACCCAGCATTATTCAACACCTCGGACACCCAGAGTCGCGTGGGCGAGCTGGACACTGGACTCTATCCTGCTCATATACAAACGCACCCATGTAAAGAGAAACTGACAAGGTACTCGATCACCGCCACATGCACCACGGCATTGACAATGCAAGTAAGTCTCTTCATTGACTTGGCTGATCAGGAGACGTGAGGTCTGATCTCTTTCAACTCTTGCTGAACCATGTTTGAGCCTCGCTCTCACGGTCATTTATGGGACAGCGGCCAGCACTTCTCAAGAATAGGGTTAGATACTACAGCAGCCTAATAATTACCCTAGGAGCGCTCCACCAATCCCATTTTAAGTTCAGAAACGGAAGCAGTCCAATTACTACCCTAGAAGTGCAGCAATCCTATTTTTAAATCATGAAGAGGGGTAGCCCAATTTTTCCCCAGAAGTGCTCCACCAATCCCATTTTCAGATCAGTAACAGAAGCAGTCCTAATATTCCTCTGGAAGTGCTCCACCAATCTCATTCACAGCTCAGAAATAGTAGCAGTCCAATTTTGACTCTAGAAGTTCTCCACCAATCCCATTTTCAGTTCACAAACAGTAGCAGTCCAATTAATACCTTAGAAGTGCAGCAATCCTTTTTTTAATCATAAAGAGGAGTAGCCCAATTTTTTCCCCTAGAAGTGCTCCATCAATCCTATTTTCAGATCAGTAGCAGTAGCAGTCCAATTTCGAATCTAGAGGTGCCACACCAATCCCATTTCAAATTCCGAAACAGTAGCAGCCCAATTATTATCCTAGAAGTGCATCCAACCCATTTCGAACTCTGAAACAGGAGTAGCCCAATCATTTCTCTACAAGTGCAGCAGTCCCATTTCCAGCTTAGGAACAGCAGCAACCCAATTATTACTCTAGAAGTCTTCTTTCAATCTTATTTCCATCTCTGAAACAGCAGCAGCCCAAATATTACTCTAGAATTGCACTAATATAATTTTCAGCTCCGAAAGAGTCCTATTATAATTCTAGAAGTGCATTTATCCCATTTCGAGCTCCAAAACATCAGTAGCCCAATTATTTCTCCAGAAGTGCAGCAGTCCCATTTCCAGCTCAGGAACGGCAGCAGAACAATTATTACCCTAGAAGTGTTCCAAATCCAAGTTCACCTCAGACATTGCAGCAACTCAATTATTACTCTAGAAGTCCTCTGCCAATCCTATTTTCATCTCTGAAACAGCAGAGGTGCAAATATTAGTCTAAAATTGCACCAATATAATTTTCAGCTCAGAAACAGAAACAGCCCAATTATTATACTAGAAGTGCATCCATCCCATTTCGAGCTCCTAAACGGGAGTAGCCCAATTATTTCTCTAGAAGTGCAGCAGTCCCATTTCCAGCTTAGGAACAGCAGCAGCCCGATTATCACCCTAGAAGCGTTCCAAATCCAAGTTCACCTTAGACACAGCAGCAACCTAATTATTACTCTAGAAACAGCCCTATTATAATTCTAGAAGTGCACCAATCCTATTTTCAGCTCAGAAACAACAGCGGCCCTATTATTAACCTAGAAGTGCACCAATCCCATTCTTGAATCAACAGGAGCCCAGTTATTACCCTGGAAGTTCACCAGTCTCAATTTCAGCTTAAGAACAGGAGCAACCTCAGTATTAATGTAAAATATCATCGCATCCATGTTCACCTTAGAAACAGCAGCGAACTAGATATTACTCTAGAAGTGCTCCATCAATCCTATTTCGGTTTCAGAAACATCAACAGGCTACAATTCCATTTTCAATCAGAAACAACAGCAATCCAATTATTCCTCTAGGGGTGCTCCATTAATCCTATTTCCATTTCAGAAACACCAGCAGGATAATCTTACCCTAGAATTGCACCAATCCCTTAATCACCTTAGAAACAGATGCATCCAAATAATTACCCTGAAAGTGCTCAACCAATCCTATTTTCAGTTCAGAAACAGTAGCTGTCCATTAATTACCCTAGAAGTACATCCATCCCATATCGAGCTCATAAAGAAAAGTTGCCCAATTATTTCCCGAGCGGTGCAGCAGTCCCATTTTCGGCTTAAAAGTGGAAGAAGCGCCATCGTTACCCCAGTAGTGTTCCACAAATCCCATTTTTACTTCAGAAACAACAATAGCCCAATGATGATTACCCTGGGAGTACTCCACCAATCCTGTTTACAGCTCCATAAGCAACAGCCCAATTATTACCCCAGGTGCTCCACCAATCCTGTTTTCAGTTCAGTAACAATAGCAGCCCAATTATTACCCTAGGCGTGCATCAATCCAACTTTTAGCTCATAAAGAGGAGTAGCCCAATTATTTCCCCAGAAGTGCAGCAGTCCCATTTTCAGCTTAATAACGGTGGCCGCGAAATTGTTACCCCAGTAGTGTTCCACAAATCTCATTTTTAGCTCAGAAACAAATTTATTCCAATTATTACGCTAGAAAATCCCACTTCAAACTCAGAATGAGGAGCAGCATAATTATAACCTTGGTAGTGCACCAATCCAATTTCCAGCTCAAAAACAGGAGCATCCTAACTATTATTCTGGGAGTACTCCACCAATCCTATTTTCAACTCAAAAACAAGAGCAGTCCTAATATTCATCTGGAAGTGCTCCACCAATCCCATTTATAGCTCAAAAACAATAACAGCCCAATTATTATCCTACGAGTGCATCCATACCATTTCGAGCTTAGAAACAAGAGAAGCATGACGCTAGAATTACTCCAACAATCTCATTTTCATCTTAAAAACAATATTGTTCCAATTATCACGCAAGAATTGCATCAATCCTATTTTCAGCTCAGAAAGCGGAGCAGCACAATTATTACCTCAGAAGCGCAGCAATCCCATTTACAGCTTAGAAGCAGTAGCAGTCTAATTTTGACTTTAGAAGTGCTCCACCAATCCTATTTTCAGTTTAGAAAAAGTAGCAGCTCAATTATTACCTTAGAAGCGCATCAAGCCCGTTTCCAGCTCAGAAACAGAAGCAGCCGAATTATTATTATAACATTTTCTAAACAAAAAAGTGAGCGTTTTCTTTTTGATTCAGATTAATTTAGGTGAGGAGGAGCATAAAAATGTAAAACAAAACTATCGGATCAGCCTAATCGATAATAAACATTTCCAACAATCTAGGCTAATAATTGGGTTGCTGCTGATCTCAAGCTAAAAACAGGATTAGTGCACTTGTAGAGTATTAATTGGGCTGTTTCTATTTTTGGGTTAAAAATGGGATCTAGGGTAATATTTGAGCGGCTGTTGTTTCTGATCTGAAAATAGGATTGCTGAAGCACTCTTAGGGTTATAATTGGACTGCTGTTATTTGCGAGCTTAAAATGGGATTAGTGCACTTCTAGGGTAATAATTATACTGTTGGTATTTCTGAGCTGAAAATGCAACTGATGAACTTTTGGGATTATAATTGGAATTCTGCTATTTCTGGGTTCGAAAATGGCATCGAAGTTAATATTTCGGCTGCTGTTGTTTCTGATCTGAAAATAGGATTGCTGAACGAGTCCTAGGGCTGTAATTGGTCTGCTGCTGTATCCGAGCTGAAAATGGAATTGGTGCACTTCTGGGGTAATAATTATGCTGCTGGTATTTCTGAGCTGAAAATGCGACTGATGGACTTTTGGGGTTATAATTGAAGTGTTGCTATTTCTGGGTTGAAAATGGCATCTAAGGTAATATTTTGGCTGCTGTTGTTTCTGATCTGAAAATGGGATTGCTGAACGACTCCTAGGGCTGTAACTGGTCTGCTGTTGTATCCGAGCTGAAAATGGGATTGGGGCACTTACAGGGTAATAATTATGCTGCTGGTAATTCTTAGCTGAAAATCGAATCGATGGACTTTTGGGATTATAATTGGACTGTTGCTACTTCTGGGTTAAAAATCGAATCTAGGGTGATGATTGAGCTGCTACTTTTTCTGAACTAAAAATAGGATTGCTGAAGCACTCTTAGGGTTTTGTTTGGACTGCTGTTATTTTCGAGCTTAAAATGGGTTTGGTGCACTTCTAGGTTAATAATTGGGCTAATGATGTTTCTCAGCTGACAATGGAATTGGTGTTTTGTGGGGTAATATTTGGGCTGATGCTGTAATTAGACTGCCGTTTTTTCTAAGCTAAAAATTGGATTTGTAGTCTTTCAGAATGAGAATTCGGATGCTGCTTTTTTCTTTTTTTTTTATTCAAATCATTCTTTCTGATAAGATTAGCTAGGATACCCAGGGCAACTATATGTTCATAATTAGAGCAAATTCTAAACTTTTGCTCTTTATTTTTTCTCCGTAGCTAGTAGTTCAAGAACAAAGAAGATAATCTCATCCCGATACGGCTTTGCTCACAATATTGGTCATGGTTGAGACTAGCTTAAGGCGTTTATAGTTTATATTTTATAGTTTATAGCTTATAGCTTATAGTTTACAGTGCACATTATCAGCCCCTTAACCGCGAATCTTCGTTCTTTACTTAGAAATTAGTAAGCAGTTGCTGGCATCGATGAGGAAACTCTGCTCGCGGCGAAAACGTAAAGACAGTAAACATCAGGTACCCTCGAGGATTTTCGATGCAAAACGAATCGCATCAATAAAGGATGAACACTGAAGAGTCTAGATTGTAAATTCTGTGGACGAATAGCAGCTACTCAGTACTCAATGACTCGGCTCTGGTCCCCCTTTCTTTTCCATTCAAGCAAAGCTCGGCCAGAAGAACCAGATCGCAGACAAGGCAATCTATAACCTAACCAAACACTAAACCTTGTACTAGGCTCCGGATCCGAGTTCTTCTTAGGTTACTGATGATTGATGCAAAGATGAAAAGTTTCTTACAATTTAAATTTGAAAGAGAAGAAACAGGAGCAGCCTAATTACCATCCTAGGAGTCCATCAATCTCATTTTCAGCTCAGAAAAAGCGGTAGCTCAATTAGTACTCGAAGTGCAGCAATCCCATCATCAGATCAGAAAGAGAAGCAGCCCAATTATAACCCTATGAGTGTTCCAACATTCCCATTTTAAACTAAAAAAATAGAATAGTTTGTCCGTTCTACGGTAATTTTAGAGGGCAAATCTTAAACTTTAAAGCACAATCTAATAGGTGGCGGCCTTGCGGACCAATGCTATATTCGGTAGCCAACTTATTACTCTAGGAATGTTCCACAAATCTCATTTCAAGTTCAGAAAAAGCAGCAGCATAATTAATATCCTAAATTAATCCCACTTTCAAATCAGAAACAGATGCATCGCAATTATTATGTATACAAATTAATTCGGTGCCTTTACTTTGATGTCTTGTTACTCTTGATCGAATATTTTTTTCGTCCTAAGTTAGTTTTAAAGGGCGAATCTCAAACTTCAAAGCATAATCTAATAGGTGGCGGTCCTGCGGACCAATAACATATTTAGAACTATGCAGGAGTAGCACACTTATTGCCCTAGAAATGTTCCACCAATTTCATTTTATGTTCAGAAAAAGCAGCAGCCTAATTATCATCCTAAATTGATCCCACTTTTAACTCAATCGAATGGGTGGCGGCCCTGCGGACTTTACTCACAAAATCTTCAATGAATATAATGACGTCCGACAAGGAGCATTTGAGATAAAGTCTTTTTGCATTCCAATTCAAAAATCACGATTTTAAAATCTCTGGAATTACTTTTAACACATTTTATGTGTTACCAGATCTTCTTCTAAGGCTGACCAAATCATTTCGGTCGCCCCAGCTGATTTTTTTCAATTGGAATGCAAAAAAATGCAATTCTTAAATGTTCCTTGTCGGACACCATTGTATTCACTAATGATTTTTAAGGTTAAGTCCGCAAGACCGCCACCTATTATATTGTGTTTTAAAGCTTAAGTTTTGCTCTTGAAAACTACTTCAGGACGGAAAAAAGTTCAAGCTTATATGAATTTTGTATTCACTAATGATTTTTAAGGTTAAGTCTGCAAGACCGCCACCTATTATATTTTGTTTTGAAGCTTAAGTTTTGCTCTTAAAAACTATCTTAGTAAGGTAAAAAATTCAAGTTTATATGAATTTTGCAAACTTGTTTAATTTTCTGTGAAGCCGATTATGTTTTATCAAAATAATTGAATTTTCAACAACAACAAATTAATTTTCAAACAGGAAGATTAATTTTTAATCGTCTGAATGTTGAAATTTTTAACCATAGAGATAAATATTTAATTAAAATTATGATTCTTCAAAAAAATAGTTAAATTTTTAACCAAAGAGATGAATTTTTTACTAAAAAAATAAATTGTCAATGAAAATAATTAGATTTTCAGTTAAAAAATAAATTTTCAACTGAAAAACAAGAAATTTTAAATTAACAATTGAATGTTCAATTGGAAAAGATGAATTTTTAATAGCAAAATGGTATTATTACAGTTTCAAAGTAAAAAATTAAGTTTATGAAAAAAAAATTTAAACAAAATAGTTAAATTCTATAACTGCCTATATTAATTATTATAATTTTGGTTGAAAATTGATCTTTTTCAGATGAAAAGTGAACTATTAAATTTAGCAGAGAGAATTCTTATTTTTTGATTGAAAATTCAACCGTTTAGTGAAAAAATGAACTACTTTATGAAAAGTTAATTTTATTAATTTAAGATTTAACTATTTTGTTGAAAATTAATTTTTCAACTGAAAATTTCACTATTTCATTATTGGCTAAAAATGTATAGTCTCTTAATGAAAATTTAACAGCTTGATTAAAAATTTATTTATTTTGTTGTAAATGCGTATTTTTTATTAGAATATAAAGGATGGATTTTCAGCCAAATATTTGAATTTTTAACTAGAAAAGGTACATTTTCAATTGAAAGGATCAATTTTGAAATAAAAGTTGAATAGTTGAAAATTAATTTTCAACAAAAAAAAAACTAATTTTTAAGAAAATAGTTAAATTTTTAATCAAATAGTTTAATTTGGAATAATATGATGAATCTCCAACAAAAACAATTTTTTTAACAAAATAGTTGCATTTTGAATAAAATAATTAAATTTTTAACCAAATAGTAACATTTGCAACCAATTCAAAAAAATGCATTTTAAACCAAATAGTGGAATTTTCAAACTAAAAAAAGATATTTTTTTACCCAAAAATGGAATCGTAAAATTTTTAAAAAAATTAATTTTTATCAGAAAAAATGTATTTTTAACCGGATGAGTTGAATCAAAAAGACGATTTTTTAAACAAATAGTTGAATTAAAAAAAAAACATGAATTTTCAACATAAAAATTAGAAATTTTCAACCAAAAATTCAATAGTTAAATTTTCAGAAAGTAGTTGAACCTTTCCAACCTTCTCAAAATTATTCAATTTTTTTTTAATTTTGCAAAACTAAAACATTTGACTTGAAATTTTTCAGATTTTCTTTAAAAATTTTGGAAATCTTTCGAAATGTTTTTAAATACTTTTAAATATACTCTAAAAATTAATTTTTCAAAATTAAAAATCATTTTAATCTCTTAAACTTACTCAAATTTATTCTAAAATGATGTATTATGGCAAAATTTTGCTTTAAGATCGTTTACACACTTTTTGAAAAGTTTAGGAAATAATTTAGAATGTTTTTTATTCTTTTTCAATTTTCTCTCAAAATTCATTGAGAAACAAATAATTTTAAATTTTCACATAAATCTTAAAAAAAAAAATTTTCATTCTCTTGACGCCCTGCAAAATTGAGTTTACCTAAAAAAATTTCAAATCCTGAAAAATTAGAAGAATTATCTTAAAGTCTTCCATATACTTTTTCCGTACATTTTGAAATCGTCAAAACTTAAAATTATTCTTTCAAAATTAGACGTTGACCATTTAAAATTTTCCCAGAATCCCTGAAAAAATTTAATCTAAAAATCTTCCAAAATTATTAAAAAGCTTCTAAAAATTTAAATATTTTGTTGCATTTTTTGAAAATCATTTCTCTATTTTGTTGAAACTTTTTTTTTTGTGGGAGAAAATTAATCTTTTTGGTTAAAAATTTATTTATTTGTCTAGAAAATTAGTTTTCTTATTGAAAATTAATTTTTTTACTGAAAATTTAACCATTTTATGTTTATTTGAACACTATCATAATCTTCTTCAGTTGAAAATTTAACTTTTTGTTTGAAAATTCCATTAAAAATAAAAATTTTCTGTTGAAAATTCATGTATTTTGTTAAAACCTAATTTTTGTTGTTGAAATTTAATTTCTTTCGCTGAAAATATTTTTTGTATTAAAAATTAATTTTTTAACTAAAAATCTAACAATTCCGTTTTTCCTCGATTTTTTTCAACAGAAATTTAATCTTCTTGGTGAAAAATTAAGTTTTTTGGTTAAAAATTTAACTGTTCATATAAAAAATTATTTTAATTGCTTGAAAACTTATTTCTTCGACTGGAAATTTAATTTTTCTATTTTTTGTTAAAAATTTATCTTTTTTTGGTAGAAAATGTAAAATTCTTGATCGAAAATTCAACTATTTTATTGAAAAACAGATGTTTTTTACTGCCAATTAATTTTTTTAACTTCAAGTTTAACTAATTTTTTTTTCAAAATTTTTTGTATTTACATTTAATATTTTTTTGTTGGAAATTAATCTATTGTGTTGCAAATTTGTCTTTTTTTTGCTAGAAACTTCAGCCTCTGAATAGAAAATTCAATTGAAATTTGAAATATTCAGTTGAAAAATCATTTCTTCGGTTGAATATTAGTTTTCGTTTTTAAATTTGAAATTAATTTTTTTGAATAAAAATTGAACTACATTTTTTTCAAAATTTTTTGTATGTACATTTAAACTTTTTTTGTTTATTGAAAATTCATCTATTTTGTTGAAAATTTGTCTTTTTTTGTAGAAAAACCAGCCTCTGGATAGAAAATTCCCTTGAAGTTTAAAATATTTTGTTGAAATTTCATTTCTTTCGTAGAAAATTAGTTTTTTTTATTAATTAAAAATTAATTTTTTCAACTAAAAATGTAATTATTCCATTTCCCGCCGACGTTTTTTTGATAGACATTTAACCTTTTAGGTTGAAAATTTAACTGCTTTGTTGAAGATTTATTTTATTTTGTTGAAAACTTATTTCTCTAACTTAAAACTAAACTCTTGTATTTTTGGTTGAAAATTTGTCTTTTTTTGGTAGAAAATTTACCTTCTGGATTGGAAATTCAACCATTTGATTACAAATTGATTTTATTTTTTAGTTTATTTTCCTTTTTTAGTTAAAAATTCATCTATTTTGTTGAAAAGTTGTCTTTCTTTGGTAGCAATTAACCTTTTTGGTAAAAAATTCAACAATTATGTTGAAAATTCCATCAAAAATTAAAATATTTGGTTGAAAATTCATACATTCTGTTAAAAGTATTCTTTTTTTGATAAAAAATTATTCTTTTTTGTTGAAATTTCATTTCTTTGGTTGAAAAATAGTTTTTTGGTCGACATTCTTTTTGGACATTTAATTTTTTTGGTTAAAAATTGAACTATATTGTTAAAAATTCATTTTGTCTGCTTAAAACTTCTTTCTATAAATTAAAATTGAACGATTCTTTGTTCGCAGAATTTTTTTTTGTAGAAAATTCACCTATTTTGTTAATTATTTATTATTTTGATTGAAGATGTATCATTTTAGTTAAAAGTTCATTT
>JAABKJ010011418.1:0-10745 GCA_011634705.1 Andricus grossulariae
AAGAATATAAATAGCTTCAAGGAGCTGTGCAGTGCCCTCATAACACCTGAGGAGGAATGCCCACCTATCACTACCGAATTCGGCCATGGTTTTACTACTCGTCCTGCGAACACTGACCTTCTCGCGGTAAAGACGTGTCTAACCCTACTTGTGTTGTAATGTACTATTATGGCTGGCAAGCTATCTTGGTGGTAGATGGCAGTCAGCTCAAGTTAAAAATGTTTACTCGAAAACTTTTCAAGCCACTTCCGGAGTTCTACAAGGATCGCACCACGGTCCTCTCCTGTTCCTTCTCTATGTGAACGACATCGGTTCGATTTTAACATTCTGCTTCTTCTTATTCTTTGCTGACGATCCCAAAATATATAAAACTATCCGATCCCAGTCGGATTACATCGGTATGCAAACTGATCTCGATTGATTGCAGACTTGGTGCACTCAAAATGGGATGCAATTTAGCGTAAAGAAGTGCTCGATTATAACTTTTTCGAGAAGAAAGTCTGTCCAAACTTTTCATTACAAAATAGCAGGAGAAGAACTTCTAAGGGTTACTGAGGTGCAACTTGGGGATCTTCCTCTATGACGCTTTAACACTAAATGTTCAAGCTTCTAATGCATAAAATAAAGCTCTCAGGTCCCTTGGGGGTTTCACAAGAAATTCATCAAAATTCAAAAACCCGCTTACCCTAAAAACATTGTACTGTCGCTGGAAAGGCCGATCTTAGAGATCCCCTCAGTTGTCTGGAAAGCAACCTATTGCAACTACGTTGTTAAGATTTTTACGATTTGCGGCTAGACAACTGGGTATGCCGATGAACAGACAAAATCATGACTACAGCAGCATAATAATACTACTCAACATACCACGAATCTCAGCGCGATTTCTGTTTGCAGTATTAATGATTGACAATTGAAAATGATAAGCCTTAATAATTTAAGAATTTTTATTTTAAAGCGTTCAGATTTAACTATTTTAAAAATGCAAAGCGATTCCAACTGAATAAGGTACCATTGAAAACTCTTGAAATTCATTTGCGAGGGAACAATTTTTAACGAAAGGATTTCAAATTGAATGATTTTTAGATGCACAATTTCAAAATAAAACTCTTAATAGTTAAATGACTTTCATTTGAAAAAATAGATTGAAACTTTCAAAGTTGGACAATTAAAAATTGAAAGCGTTTGAAATCGAGCAATTCGAGGTTGAATAAGATCATAGGTGGAATAATTTCGAATGAAAACTAGGGGCACTATTCAAAATACAAAATTGAACAATAATTTTGAGTAATTATTTAGAATTGAAATTGCAAGCCTTAATAATTGAAGAATTTAACTTTAAGGCGTTCAGAATTAAATATTTAAAAATTGCAAGGCGTTTCAAATTCATATTTAAAAAATTTAAAGTGGAAGACTTTCGAAATGAAAAAGCTTTATTCGTATCTTGAAAATATGACAATTTTAAATTAAAGAAAAGTGTGATTTTTATAGCGTTTCAAAATTGAGTTTACCTTCAAATAAAGAGCCAATAAACAAGTCTACACCAAATCTGAAAACACTTTCTCCATTTCTTCTTCGAACTCAGCAAACGATCTTTAATGGAAAGAAAAGCAAATTGGGGAAAAAAGACTTCTGAGAAAGTACTGGCTGAATTTATCGAAAGTAGTGAAATTAAAGAAATAAAAAATAGTTCGATGTTTACAGGTCGTTGAACTCGAGAATGATGTGTGCTGCTGATTAGGAAATAATAAATACGATTAACTCGACTGTTTAATCGCACTCGCACTCTAGTAGCACGACTTTCCAGCTTTCGAGGTTTAATGTTATGAACGAGGGAGAGTTTCAAGTGTGAACTGTCACGTCTTATTCCTGTTCGCGGGACACGTTTGCGTTTCCACAATTTCTATGGCCCACATATGTCGCGGAAAGTGAAGTCCTGGGACTAATATTCTTCAAAAATGAATTGTAAATCCTTAAAATTCAGGACAAATTTCTAACTTCAGTTTTTAAAGTCCCGTCAAACGGAGTAATTTCGGATGTGTGAGGTAAATATGGACATTTCTAAATTGATAGTTTAAATTCATCAAGGTGGTTTTGACCAGAATCTGGAATCAGTTTATGCCTTAACTGGTCCTAGATTCTGGTTAAAACCACCTTAAGTAATATAAACTATCAATTTAGGAATGTCCGAATTTACCCTACAAGTCCGAAATTACCTCGTATGACGGTAGCGTCTCATTGCACATGCCACTGAAGTTTAGATTAGATTTTTTGCTCCAGGTATACCTTCTTCGGGGTTTTACATATCTAAAATCCCCTCCCACGGGAGGTCGTTAGACTTTAAACCCACTTCAGCCGAGTTTTAATCAGAAGCGCTCGCATTCGCCTGAAAATTTGCGCAGGGAAGTGGAAAACTCCAGAAAACCAAAACTGCTGAGCACAGCCGGTTACCGAAAGACGAGTTTGGATGTAGACATTCAGTAGCATCGAGTGCCCACATTTCATCCTCAGTGTCAAACCTCCCGCTCGACACTAGCTAAACGCTGTGAAAAAATACGACTAAGCGAGAATCAGGAACGGTATCCCATTCGGCAGTTAACCGCGCCCGCCTGTGCTTAACATTCAAGATCTCGACGAGTCGATCACCACGCAGGGGAATGTGGGGTATGGTGTCAGTGCGGGGCACGGTGACCCTTGCAAATAATGCTCGTGTTTTTTTATTTTCATATTAGTTTTTTCACATAAAATAGCTTGGTTGAGTACTAAAAAAGCTATTTTACGTAAAAAACTAATATGAAAATGAAGAAACATGAGCATTAGTTACAAGAGTCATCGTGCCCCGCACTGACACTATACCCCACTTTCCCCTAGCTACCGCCGTCGATTACAGAAGTTCATATTTATTATTTGAATGAAATAAGCTATATTTGATATTCAAAAAAAATCTATCTTTCCACTAAACGTCTATGCCTAATCTAACCCAATTTGTATAGTTTGATACACTTCTAATTTTAATTAGTTGTTGAATTTTAAAGTCAATATCAAAGGTGTAATTGTTTAATTTTCAAGGCTCGTATCCATGAGAAGGAAAATTCCTCCCAATAATGACCCTGAAGTTGCATTTTTTAGGAGTTATGGAGGGGGAAAAAATAAAAAAAATGCTCCTCAGAAATTTCTTTTAAATTTTTACCAAAATTATAGGTAAAAAAGTGATTAAATTAAAAAAATTTTCTTGAGCTTATGTTTTAAAGTAATACCTCCAATTTTTTCGCAAAAATATCATTTTGTTGTTGTCTGCTTCAACATATTGTTTCCTCAAATTAATCGGAATAGTGCATTATGGTTAAAACAAATTTTTAAAATTTCAAAAAAAAAATTCACCTTTTTTTTTTCGTCAGAATTTTTTTTTCTCAATTTTTCTCGAAAGTTGTCCTATTGCTTTTTATACTGAAAAAAATGGTTCAGCTGTTCCCAGCTAGACGTTTAGCTGGATTTCGTCTTCTAAGAAAATACAGCTGTGTTACCTAAATTTCTAGCTGTGTTACCTGAATATCTAACTGTTTCAGCTAAATTTTGCAATCTAGAAATTATCGAGATAAATTAGCTAGATAATTTGTAGATGGCAAACTTAGCTAAAACAGCTAGATATTCAGGTTACACAGCTAGAAATTTAGGTAGCACAGCTGTATTTTCTTAGAAGACGAAATCCAGATAAACGTCTAGCTGGGGCAGCTAAACCATTTTTTTTCAGTGTACAACATATATTTTATTGATTCGAATAAGTGGAGCTGTTTTGAAGACAAACTTCTTTTTTTATTTTCCTTCCTTCCTTATATTAAAAGTTGTGGACAGTTTCAATATAAAAACCTTAACAGTTTAACTTTTTTAAATTTAAAGCTTGCCAATTTGGAAAAAATTGAATTTTCAAATTTTCAAATTGAATCCTTCAAGATTCTACAAATTCATTTCAAATTAAAGCCTTAATAGTGCGCAATTTTCAGGTTGAAATCTGTCTGTTTGAAAACCAAAAAGTGCAAATGATATAATTTTGAAAGCCTCGAATTGGTATAATATTGACGTTTTAAGTTGGAAATTTCACTTGTTTAATTTTCAATTTTAAACGCTTCAAATTTAGAATTGTTCTACATTAGATAAGTTAATTTGGAGATTGTTGTTTGAATACTTCAAATTATAAATTGTTTAGTTTGGGGGACTTAAATTTGAAAATTGAAATAATCGTGAATTTTTTTTTAATTAGTAATAAATCGATAATGATTTTCTCAGACTTGAATAGACACCCTAATTTTATCTTTCTATGCTCTTCAAAACAAAAGAAAAGTAATGGTAGATTATAAAGTAGTTCATTGACGTTGAACTCGAAAAAAAAGAACGAATTTTCAACTGATAAAGCAAAGTCGAAAAAAACGTTGTTATAAATAAAGAAGAGCGGGTTGATACTTCTTTTCTTGGTCTGAGGTTCATGCCATTTCTTGTCATTGCTGGTGTTTCCTGGAGCGCAAATATTCAAGTCTTTTGGAGAGAATCCGAGGTTACCGACTTGGCATGACCACTGGCTTTTCGCAATGCTCTCATTACCGTTATTTAAACATGAACAGTCATAAGTAACTTTTGTCAACCACTAACCAACTTAACCGTTACTTCTTATGTACTTTTATTTTATTTTTTATTTTTTCTGCAAACAAATGTTAATGGTTAACGGTAATTTTACTGGCTCTTAAAAGCAATCGCATTTACTCTATGTGCATTAGAGTGGGCCGAAAAACCCTTTTTTCGAGTAGCCGATTTTAATAGTGGTATGGATTTGAACAATTGAAGAAAAAAAATTTCCTATGCGCCAAGAAATTATGTTGAGTTTTTTGTGGGTACAGTTTTTGTAGTGAACACTAATTCAAAATTAGAAATTAAATGATGTAATGTAATGTAAAAAAAACAACAATTTTTTGTATGGTGTTGACAGTATATTTAAAAAAAATTAAACATGTATGCTTGCAATTTCTTCTGCTTTAATCGAAGAAACTTGCCATTTGTTTTGTTATCATACAAAAAAAAATTCGAAAAGTGCAAGATCTAAAAATTACTCAAAGGAAGCCAAATTCACAATTTTGAAACGAGGAAAAAAATGTGTTCCTGATAACAAAACAACGGCATGTTTTCTCGATCACAGCTGAAGAAATTTTAAGCACAATATGCCTAATGTTCAGAAAAATTCGCAGTTCACACAGTCCACAATAACTAGTTCTTTTGCACATTTAGAAAAAGTTCTAACTTGAAAACAAATGTTGTTTATTTTGTAATTTTATGTTATTATTCACTGCCAAAAACTATACATAAAAAACATTCAACATAATTTGTATGGCCTAAATGTATGAACCGTGTTTTAGTATTTTCGAATATTTGAGTTTGCAAATCTATACACAGAACAGAAGATATTATCCGATCGAACTAAAATTTGGAGGCATTTCTTTTATTGGAAAATACAACGTTTGCCCACTATTAGAATGCGCTATTTGGAAAACGTTTTTTTTTTTGCCCACTCTAATGTGCATGCAGAGAATACGGAAAACAGTTTGTACTCGTATATACGGGTATTTGTAAATTTTGCAATTGAGTTGGACTCTTGTGTGCACAATGCCGAATTACAAAATGGGCATACGTCAAATTCAATGGGCCGTATTGTCTCGTTGCAAGTAATTTCTGTTACAGTGAAAGGCGCGGCACGAAAAGTTTATTCAGAATCTCGTAACCGCGAAAAAAATCCCTTGGGTTCGATAAATATCGTTCCGGAGTAGATTTACGAACGCAAAGTATAGTGCTTATAATTCTATTTTAACTTTTCATACGCAACTCAATCTACCATTTTCATTCTGAATAGTATTTAATTATCTCAAATTAGAGTCGACAGATTTTTATATCAATTACGCAGATTTCGAATTGGTTGTCTCAAAAATCGTAAGAAATACATATTTTTCAGAATAGCCACTGTACGAGGAAGCCGGAAATTTTCAGAGATCGGGGATTCTTTTTTATTTTGAGTAAAAAAATTTTCAATAAATAAACAACTCATTAAATTATTTAAGGGGACGGTACAACAGTCATACAAAATGCTTTCAATTTAAGCAGCAAATAAAAATAAATGGGAGATTTTTGAATAAGTGTATTCATTTCTAATTAATTTCGGAAGGGTAAACATAGATCAAATGCTATTTATTAAAAAAAGATACTACCAAGGTGTGTAAAAAATCGATGATATACTTCAGGAGTTTAGGCCAAACAGAGATGCAAGTAAAAAATGTTCTTTACATATACAATTAAAAATTTGTAATTTGTCATTGGTTACGAAGATAAAAAAATCTTAAAGGAAAAGCGATTATTATTACATTCTCATCATAATGAGAAGGTATTAGTTTTATGTGAAAACTGACTATTGCGGATTTCTTTAAATCTCCGCGTTTCGGGACCCCCTGAATTCGAAAAAACTGGTTTTACTATGGTGTCTGTCTGTCGTCGTTGTCTTTGTTGTCGTTGTAGTCTGTATACCGGATAACTTTTGAAAGACTAATCGGATTAGGTTGCAATTGGGCATCCAGTTTTAGGGACTAAAAAGAAAGGACGTGTTCGTTAACGAGCTATCTAGGATACAAATCCAAAAAGTTAGAGCATTTTCCAAATTTGTTAGACCATTTTTATTTGAATTAAAAAATTCTAGTTACGGCTATCCGTAGTATTCGGGAAGTCGAACAATTACGCACGATGTGAAAAAAAGTCGTGAAAAGAAAAACGTTTTATGGAAGCCCTTCAAGATTATCATGACAACTTTTTGAATTTTCAGTCAAACCATGAAAGATACGAAAAAAGTAGAATAGACCAAAACTGTGCATCCAAACAAGGTCTACTTGTTATGAATCACATCTTGATAGGACGCGTAGTTTTTGTTTTATTCGTAAAAAATAACAAAATTACATTTTTGGACAAACGACACAAGCTACGGAAACAAATTAATAGAAAACAGTTGTACACCTAAAAAAGATCTATAAATTTGCTATAAATCATTGTTTGATGGACCGCGTTGTTTTTTTTTACTCGTAAAAAATAAAATTAAAAAATTTAATTTTTGGGCAAACTGCACAAGCTATGAAAAAAAGAAATAGACCAACGTTGCTCAACCCAAAAAGAGCTACAAATTTGTAATGAATCATTTTTAGATAGGATAAGTAGCTTTTTCTTTTAATCGAACAAAATAAGAGCAAAAATAAGAAATAATTTTGTTGTTGAAAAAACGACACAAGAGATGAAAAAAATGAAAAGACAAAAGTTGTTCAAACAAATAAGATCCACAAATTTGTTATAAACTTTTGTTATAAAAAAACCATTAAGAATAAAAAATTAATTTATTGGAAAAACGACACAAGCTGCAATAACATTTTATTTAACAAACATTTTCGCTTAAAATATATTCTACAAATGTTCTTAGAACCACCTTATGCTAGGATGAGTATTTTTGGTTTATATCGTAAAAAATAACATTGAAAATAAGCAAATTAAATTTATGGAAAGAGGACACAAGATGCAATAAAATGTTTAAGAACGAAATTGTTCTTTTTTATAGGATGCGCACTTATTTTTAATTATAAAAACATTACAATAAATTTTCAGGGTAGCTGAGAATAAAATTTAATGCAGAATAAAGAACAAATATTAAAGTAATCATGGTAAATAAAATTTGTAGTTTATTTTGCAATATCTTAATAATCAATCCCAGGCCAAGGTACAGAAATAAATGTAATATACATTTGATATATGTAATAGTTTTGAACATAATGTAGAAAAGTTCACATTTTGGACAAAATCGAGTGCGAAGCACGAGATACGTGATGAGAATGTGTTCGTTAAAGCCGAAGGAACTTTAACAAATGAGGATTCACAATCACCAAATTACAGCTGTCGATGCTTTGACCTTTAATTTTAGAAGGTCTGCACGTCAATGTGGGGGGAAACACAATGACCAAGCTAGCGCTCAAACTTGCGATTTTGGCTGGAATTTTTTAGTAAAACAAAATTTTTGGTTACATTGAAACGGGTACAAACTTTTTACCGTAGGTACATTCAATATGAAAAAAATGTAGAAAATAATTTTCAAACCACATTTTAATAATACCAAGATTCGCTGTGGTGATTCGCCGCCAAGAGTAAAAAAAATAATTTAAAGTTGGCGGCATGTGTCTACAAGAAAGGGTTTCGTGGCCTATTAATAAAAGAAATTATTGTTAATAATTTTATTATGAGCAATAATTAATGTTTTCTAACTGGCACTAACGAGGGCCTCTATTCGTTGCCGAAATTTTTGACGAGTAATTGTTTATTTTGATTACTTTACCGTATTTTTAAACTCCCACATCACAATACATACATGCGAGGCTGACATTTGGTGCAGATGTTCTTCATGACTTGAGGAAGGTTTATCTGCAAACAATTATATATTTCCCTTCAGGTTTTTGATATTTATGCAGAATAATAATTTTCAAAAGAACATGTGAATGAGTAGCCACTGTCATTAATTATCACTTAAACTTAAATTTCTCTTGAATATCTACAAAAGTTGCAATAGGGATGTATGCCAATTAAACGTTTCATTACAACATTTAAAGTGTCATGAAATGATGAAACGTTTCATTAGACTAAATTTTCAGAAACGTTCGAATGTTTCACAATATAGCTTGCGCATGTATATCTGATACATGTCAGGTTGAAGTTCGGTCATTTAATTGCGTCGTGTTGATACACGATTAAAACATTTATAATTCAATATACTTATATCAAGTTATGTTAAAAGCAATACTAATATAATACTGATAATAATATTAGCATTTATGTCATATTAATATCATTCTATATTAATGCAAGCTTAAATGCTTGCATTTATTAATTAAAGTTTGTTCTTATTATTTACCATTTTCCCATCTACATTTAAAATTTCGCAACCCTAAGTTGCAATTCATTATAATATTAGTCGCCATTTTAAGTGAAAATACTCTTAATTTCATTTAAACTCGATTTATAAGCAACTTGCTTCCGAAAGGTTCGGATGCACATCTCGGAGAGAATCTGAAAGAAAATCGTATACAAACCTATATTTAACTTCTTGACATTTCTGTAACATTATTGAAATTTGACTGTCATAACTGTACTCGAGTGTCGTTGCATCTTTTGCTCCGATCGTTTAATGCATTGCTGTCATTATACAAATCATCGTTAATTTTTAAAAAAATCTGTCCGCCTCGCGGGCACATGCTCATTGCGCGCTTCGTGCGAGGCTCGGTTCGCTCGCAAGTTTGAGCGCGCCTAAGGTGCGCACCTGGTGGATCTCCCGCTTCGCGATCGATGTGGTATTCATCTCGCGCCTCGCGTTCGATAACGTATTCACCTCGCGCTATGCGCTCGGACACATTAGCCTGACGCTTGAAGCTCGGTTCCTCTAGGATTTCGCACTTCGTGTACTCGCTATTGCGTGCTTCGCCAGCAAATACTCTCTTAATAAGCTTCATCGTTATGACCTGCTTTTGTTTTAATTATGCCGATTCTACATAAAAAGAACTAATTTACTTAAGGTTCTATCGACCTTAAGGAACATATTCTCATCAAGACACTCTCGCTGCTCGCTCGATATTTGGTTTGAAAATCATGTAAACCTCACGCTCCATGCTCGTTTCTGTTCATCGTATAATAGAAACCCAAAAGTTTGAGCGCGCTTACGCAACGACCATATGTTATGTTCTATGTACTTCAGATGAAAATGACTAAATTTGCAGTTGATTTAAAATGAAGAAGAAAAATTCTTAACTTCAGCGTATATTTTCGTATCTTTCTAATAAATCGTACAATCAGAAAGATTTTTTCCAACTACCTGAAAAGGGGAGAAAAAAAATTATCTTAGTCGTTTTTTTTACATATGTATGATAAATTTTTAAAATAATTTTTAAATTATATAATCTCGTGAAAAGTTTTTTATGACTTAAAGCCGAGACAAATTCCAAGGAATGTATTATCATGGAGGTAAAGAAAAGTACAAGTTTTTACGGGAAATAAATTTCCTTACCTTATGTTTATCATTTTTGTCATATTTTATAAGTAGGATATGTCATAAACTGCGTAAACATTAAGTGAAGGTTTGACGGGATGTCAACAATATTTGCATCTTAATTTAACCTAAAAATTGTATTTTACGTGCATAAAGCCGTTGACTTTCAACCAAGCGAGTAACTGGGTGTCATATTGCAATCATCAGTTGACTTTTAACCGACGAATGATCCTTTTGGTTACATTTGAAATTCAACCTACTTTTCTTACTGAAATTCAGATTCTTGTATTACTGTGTAGGTACACATAGAATATATACTCGCCTGAAACTCGACCTTTACGTTTAACTTGTGTATGCATTACGTCAATCAAAGTTTCAGTCCATTCCCACCAAAAATTCTGTTACTGGGGGGGGGGGCAAGGAAAGGAAACCGATAGAGTCGAAATTGGTTGATGTTTTATGTCGCGAAGGTGACCAACCTTCAACCACAGACAGACATACGGACATACAGACACATTCGTGAAAACCTGTTTTTAGGGTTCAGGGGGTCTCAAAACGTGAACATTTGACAAGAACTGGGGGGGGGGGTAAAATTGTACACACATCTAATAACTTCTCTGGATGAGAATCTAAAAATACAAATTTTCAAGTA
>JAABKJ010011419.1:0-10745 GCA_011634705.1 Andricus grossulariae
TTCTTCGGTTGAAAATTCAACTATTTGTTTGAATATTTCTGTATTTTGTTGAAACATTGTCTTTTGTGGTAGAATATTAATATTCTTGGTGACTAATTCACCTTTTTTGTTAAAAAGTCAAATATTATGTTACAAATTATATTAAAAATTGAAATATTTGTTTCAAAATTCGTGTATTTTGTTAAAAATTATTCTTCTTTGGTAGAAAATTCGTTTTTTTTTATTGAACATATATTTTTTCAACTTAAAATTTAACTATTCCAATCATACTTTTAACAAATATTTATAGTTTTACTAATATTTATGCATATTCACGGTAAATCTATTGAAAAAAGGACTAAAAACAACAACAAATTGAAAAGTTATGTCATTTTCACGTAGATTTTTTTCCATAATTAATAACATTCCACACAACTTCAATCTTTTACACAATGTGTAAATGTATTTTTTAATGAAATTTTGTAAATTTTGATGAAATTTCGAAATAATTTTTGTACGGGCCACATAGAGTTGTACAGAATCTCTTATTTTGAGTTAATTTTATTAAAAAAATAGATTGTAGATAGTATTCCAGATATGTCAATGACACATTTTCTTGATGGGATATTACTATCCAGTTGCGTCGAATGTTATTAATTAAGAAAACAATTTTCTACGTAAAAATGACTAACTTTTTGAATTGTTAATTAAAATGTGTATACCAATAAAATTGTTGAAATTTAATAATTATTTGGTACAAGCATTCTTCATTTAATGCCGAGCATTAAAAAAAAACATCGAAATCGGTTAAATAATATTCCCAACAAGTCTCATTTTGCCAGACTATTTTTTTATTAAAAACAAAACGAAAGGATAAAAAAAAAATAGTTTATCTATGAACAATGAATATCGCATGACAATTTTCGATCATTAAACATCACGAACGACATGATTTAAGGAAACTTAAGAGAAAGAACGAATTCTTTCAGCCTTTATATATCCACACTGGGTATTTGTTTATATAATTTGTTTATAAAATAATCACAAAAGATCGCATGATAATTTTCCATCATTAAACATCACTAGCGAGATGATTGGAGGAGAATTAAGAGAAAAAAACGATTTCTTTTTACCTTTAGATGTCCACACTGGGCATTCGTTTATATAATTTGTTTATAAAATTATCACAAAATATCGGCTGACAAATTCTCATGATCAAGTATTATTTTTTCGATAAAAGCAAGTAATTTTATCGAACAAAAAAAGTTAATTTTCAACCAAACAGTTGAATTTTTTAATCAAAATATTTGAGTTTTCTACATTTGAAACAAGATAGTTGAATGTTCAACCAAAGAGATAAATTTTAAACTAAAATTATGAATCTTCAACCAATAAGCTGAATTTTTAACAAAGCTGTGCAACTTTCAGACAAGTAATTAAATTTTTAACCAGAAAAGATACATTTTCAACAAAAGCCTTAAATTCCCAGCAAAAAAGTTAATTTTCAACCAAATAGTTTAATATTCTACCAAAATATTTGAATTTTCTACTAAAAAAAAACGAATTTGAAACAAAATAGTTAAATTTTCAACTAAAATAGTTGAATTTTTAACAAAATGCATGACTTTTTAACCGTCGAATTCAACCAAAAAAGACGAATTTTCAACAAAGTAGCTGAATTCTCAACCAAATCAGATTAATTTTCTACCAAATGAGTTGAATTTTCAACCAAAAAAAAAAGAGATTTTATTACCGAAAGTGATAAATTTTGGAACGAAAAAGCCGAATTTTGAACCAAGAAAGAAATAAAAATTTCCCCTGAAATGAAATTTTTAACAAACACATTAATTTTCAACCAAGTAGTTGCATTTTCAAACAAAGTAGATGAATTCTAAACGAAAAGTATAATAGTTGATATTATTTCAAACAAATATGATTTTAATTTAGAATGAAACACAGTCGAATTTAACCAAAAAATGCGGATTTTCAACAAAATAGCTGAATCCTCAACCAAAAGAGATGATTGATTTTCTACCCATAACTGACCCATAAAGCTGTCTAAATAGGAAACATACCAAAAACACAAAGTAGTGGCAAGAGTTTATCCAAACTAACAATTACTATATAAATTGGCATAATTAAAATTGGTCAGGTGTAAGAATATTTTTAAATTATTATTTAAACAACCGTCCCTTTCTACTGATAAAAACCCAATTTAAAGATAAAAGAATGAAAAAAAAGCTAATACAAACTAACTACATACTGCGAACGGAATGTTTTAGCTGCGAACATCGGTAGATTATTATTAATTATTTATTAATTGCATAATTTATTATAATGAACGTTTTTATTTGTAATTAGTTTTTGTAATCATTGTGAGAAAATGCTTTGTTGATACCATTTTTCTGACAAAAGATCTTGCCAACGGTTTTCAAGGTACTTTTTTCCCAGTAAAGAGAAATGTCAGCAGAAAAAGGAGGACAATAAAAAAAGAAAGAAAATCACGCAACCGTTATCTGGATGTCACGCATTAAAAGTTCGCGGTTTTTTGTGAGTTCCAATTTGTGTAGTAAATTCAACAAATGTAATAGTATTGCGGTTGAACGTATTATGTTTCGCATACTTCATACCTTTCACCGTACAACGACCTTCACTTACATATTATTTGTCATTATTTATAAACAGTTTTAGTTTGTGAAAATTACCTTAAAACATTCATTAAACCAGAGTACCGAACATAAGAAAAGTAATAACAATTACTTCATTGTTTATTTATAACTTTTACACACAAAATTCACTGAAAACGGAAATGAAGAATATCTTGCGTAAAACGACTAATCTTTCAGTAGTGTATACTTGAACATCCAATTTACCAATCAACTGATAATATATTATCACTAAAGTGACGTGATTTAGCGAATAATTTAGTTAAAACATTCTTCTTCACAGTAGAAAGTGTAAGACAGAAAAAATTGAACTATGTGATCTGACTCGAAATAAACGTAGTTTTTAACGAAGATAACACTTTTAATGTATAAAGACATAAAAGAAAAAAATTGTACTAACACATTTGTCTTCTATTCTTAGATGTGGACCAAAAGTTGTTATCAAAATCAATGTCAAAGATTCCAAATATTCTAGATACATAAAATTCTTATCTTGAACATTATACAATGTTGATCATTCGTATCAGTCATATCTTCTTCTCCGACCTTTTAGTCAGGAATTTAGAAAGAGAATACTAAAAAACAATTTTAGTTATTAAATGAAAATATAAATTCTCTCAGTTTTTATTTTTAATGCACGAAACAATAAATTTATAAAACAACCATCTATGAATAAAGTTTCTCGACTCGGAATATATATACAGATTCGCAAGTTTATTATAAAAAATGTTTTTTTTTTGTTTCTAGGGATTCAATTAATTTGTTTAATTCAGAAAGCTTTGATTAAACAATATTAAAATCCTAATTGATGATTTCTTGAATTTGTCTTTAGAGTCTATGAATTTGAACAATAATTCAAACAAATATTTATTTTATCTTCTTATCTTTAAAATTCATTGCATATATAGGTCACATTAATTAGGGTGATATAATTAATTTAATTTAAATTGCTTCGAATTCCTAACTCTTCAAAAAAAAATTACATTTTCAAAAAGATAGATGAAGTTTCAACCAAGTAGTTGAATTTTCAACCAAAAAGATTAATCTTCTACCAAAAAAGACGATTTTTCAACAAAATACCTGAATTCTCAAACAAATAGTTGAATTTTCAACTAAAAAATATCTATTTTAAACCAAAAAGTTGAATTTTCAATTAAAAAAGATCCACTTTCGACCAAAAATAGAATAGTTAAATTTTCATTTAAAAAAATTAATTTTCCATGAATAAAATAAATTTTCAAGCTAAGTGATGAATTTTTAACTAACATGAATCTTCAACTAGAATGGATGAATTGAAAAAAAAAAATTCAACAAGAAATGTTTAACTTTCAACCACGTAGTTTTATTTTCAATCAAAAATATGAATTCGCAACTGAAGTGATGAATATTTAAATTAGAATACTTGAATTTTCAACCAAAATGATGAATTTTAAAACAAGCAGATTAATTTTCAAACAAAAAGATGAATTTTTAAACAAAAAGGTTAATTTTATAAAAAAAAAACAATTTTTCAACAACATACAAAATTTTTCAGCAAAATAGTTGAAGTTTGAACTAAAAAATACAAATTTTCAACAAAATAGTTTAATTATGAATAAAAAATATCAGTTTTCAACCAAAATTTGAATAGTTAAATATTCAATTAAAAAATTAATGTTCAACCAAAGAGATTAATTTTCAAAGTTGATGGAATATTCAATTGAAGTAATTACAATTTCAGTTAACAAAATTAATTGAAAAAATTAATTGAAAAAAATTAATCAAATTTTTGTCTACAATTATGAATCTTCAACTGGAATAGATGAATTTGAAACCAAAATATTAAGTCCCTATAAAAAAAAGATTTTTAAACAAAATAGTTGATTTTTTGAACTAAAAATATAAATTTTCAACAAAAAAGTTGAATTATGAACTAAAAAAGATCAGTTTTTAACCAAGCATGGAATAGTTTAATGTTCAGTTTAAAAAAATAATTAATTTTCCACCAAAAAAAGAACATATTTTCAACCAAAGTGATGAATTTTTAAATGCAATTATGAATATTCAACTAAAATTATAAATATTTAACTTGAATAAATAATTTTTAAACCAAAAATATGAATTTTAAACGAAAGAGTTTAACTTTCAACCAAGTAGTTTTATTTTCAGAAAAAGCTCAATTTTCAACTAAAATTATGAATATTTAACTAGAATACTTGAATTTTTAACTAAAAAAGACCAATTTTTAACAAAATAGTTGAATTTTGAACTAAAAATGATCAGTTTTTAACCAAATATGGAATGGTAAAATTTTAAGTTAAAAAAATTAATTCTCAACCAAACTGTTGAATTTGCAACTAAAATGGTGAATCTTCAACTGGAATAGTTAATTTTTTAACCAAGAAGATTACAAACTGCATGGATTTTTTTACGAGAAAAGACAAATTTCCAACCAAATAGACCAAATTTTTAACCAAAAATAGAATAGTTAAATTTTAAGTTGAAAAATTAATTTTTAACTAAACTGATCAATTTGCAACGAAAAATGAAATACTTAAATTTTCAGTTGAAGAAATTAATGTTCAACCAAATTGTAGAATTTTTAACTCAGATGATGGAATTATTAATTGGAATAGTTACATTTTCAGTTTAAACAAATTATAATTTTCAATAAAAAAAAACTTATTTTCCAAAAAATAGTTTCACTTTCGAACAAAGTATTGAATTTTGAAGTAAAATGATGAATATTCAACTGGAATAGTTAATCGTAGTTAATCAGTAGTTGATATTCTAACCAAAAAAATTACATTTTTAATCAAAAACAGTTTATTTAACCAAAAAGAGACGAATTTTCAACTAAAAGCGATCAATTTTCAACCAAAAATGGAATAGTTAAATTTTCAGTAAAAAAAATTAATTTCAAACAAAAAAAAACGAATTTTCACAAAATATTTAAATACAGTAATATAAAGCTATTTTTACAAATGAATCATTTTTATCCAATTTTATATTGTAATCCAATAAAAAAATAAACATTGTATATAAATTTAAATTTATTCGTATTTATTCGTTCGTAAATTTACTTAGGGGTCATCCAAAATTAATTTCGAACTAAATTAATAACGTCTGGAAAAGGGGCTATTTGTACTGAAATTTGGTAAGAAATAGCCAGGTTTTTTCGGTACGTGTAGACACACCCTTTGAACAAAATCAGGACGTCTGGTCACCCTAATCTTCACAAAACCGGTTAACACCACCACCGCAGTTTTAAAATTCGCAGACATATTGTCTATTCAAATAAAAACAAAGAAGCTTCAATCCAGGTCCTGTATGACGTAACTGCCTGTCAGTTACCTTTTTGTAATCACCCAATCAAAAGTCATGATAGGTGAAGAAACGAGCATGAATCACCTGTTCAACCTTCACACTTTGTCGAGAGGAAACAATATTAACAGTTTTTCTTATTCTGTGAGAACGTAGACGCTTGACGCGCATTGAAAACTCGATAACAATATTGTTAAAGTCGCCAGCAATGCAAAATGAGCATCAAATTATAAAAAAAAGACTAGATAATCTCCATTACTTAATCATCGATGTGAGAAATCTCATTAGTCTTACTACAGAGCAAATGCGTTTCTTATTATCCGTGAGAAGAATGATCCAGATATGGTCGCTTCATCCTTTGACGTAGTCAATTAATTGTAAAGATATTTCAGAATTTTATAACTCAGCTTTATACACAATCAACAATCGTTTTTGATCGACTTTTTAGCCAGTTACTTTCGTTAGTCTCTATCTTCACTTTTCATTAAAAAATCTTATCATCTGAACGACTATAATGGACAATAATGGGGCCATGCAACAACTACATCACACTATCAGGGCACACATGGATTCGCTTGAAAATTAAACTATTTGGTTGAAAATACATCTTTCTTCAAAGAAAATTTAATTGTCTTCTAAAAATTTCGTCTATTTAGTTTGAAGATTCAACAATTTATTCAAAAATGCAACTTTTGTGGTTGGAGTTTAATCTTTTTTGTTTGAAAATTCAATCATTTGGTTGAAAATTCAAGCTTTGTGTGATGATCTGTGACGTAGTTTTTGAACGACCTCATACAAATTAGGACATGTTTTAAAAAAAAGTCCGCGTCTTTATAACACTTTCTAAAATACGAGACCTTAAGTGTCAAATTGATAAAATATTATTGAAGAGATGTTTAAAATTGAAAACATGACTCAAGGAAGGTATAGAATCTGATGCAGTTATGCAATTAGTCAATAGGCGGCTAACAAATTGTCAAGCAACATGTTATCTTCTTTTTCCCGTTCAATAACCTCGATTATGTTTCAAGGTTCTCGCGACGATTCACTGACCGATCTATCCATGAACACTAATTTTGCATTTCAAAACACAATATCCAGTTTAAGTTCACATCCGCCAATTAGAGAGGAAAGTGGATCGAGTTGTTTATAGAAATAAAAGGTATCTTGCTACTTTAGCATACAGAAAATATTTAACATTCCATTTAACTTCCGGCTAATTAGAGATAAATATATACCAAAAAAAAAGTGAGAAAAAGGAAAGAGTTAACCAAAACAAACCTTACACTCTTTCCTTATTCTTTCTCCGTATTTTGTATACCTGCTAAGAAAAAACATATTTGGAAGCCAATTTAGACCTCCTCATCAGCATTATTTATAGGAAAACTACAGCCATCAAAACCAACCTCTAACCCCTTCCTTATTCCTTCTTCGTCTTTATTATACTAGTAAGGACCAACATTTTCGAAACCAATTTAGATTTCCTCACCAGGGATTATTTATAGAAAAATTACAGCAATCAAAACCAACCTCTCAATCTTTCCTTATTTTTTCTCCGTTTTTTTATACTACTAAGGACCAGCATGTTTCGAAGCCAATTTAGACTTCCTCATCAAGGATTATTTATAAGAAAAATAAAACAACCAAAACCAACCTCTCACTCTTTTCTTATTCTTGCTACGTCTTTTTTATAATACTAAGGATCAACATGTTTCGAAACCAATTTGGACTTCAGCAGGGATGATTGAGAGGGAAACTGAAGCAACAAAAACCAACCTCTCACTCTTTCCTTATTCTTTCTCCGCCTTTTTTATACTAAAAAGGACGAACATGTTTCGAAGTAAATTTAGACTTCCTCATCAGGGATAATTTATAGGAAAACTACAGCAACAAAAACCAACCTCTCACTCTTTCTTTATCCTTTCCCCGTCCTTTTTTATACGAATAAGGACCAACATGTTTCGAAGCCAATTTAGACCTTCTGATCAAGGATTATTGGTAAGACAATTACAACAACCGAAGCCAACCTCTCACTCTTTCCTTATTCCTAAAAGTCTTTTTTACACTACTAAGGATCAACATGTTTCGAGGCCAATTTGGACATCATCAGGGATGATTTATAGAAAAAATTCAACAACCAAAACCAGCCTCTCACCCATTCCTTCTTCTTTCTCTGCCTTTTTTATACTACTCAGGATTAACATGCTTCGAAACAATTTTGGACTTAATCAGGGATGACTGATTGGAAAATTACAATAAAAAAAACCAACCTCTCACACTTTTCTTATTCTTTCTCCGCCTTTTTATACTAATATGGACGAAGATGTTTCGAAGACAATTTAGACTTCCTCATCAGATATTATTTACATAAACAATGCAGCAACCAAAACCAACCTTTCACTCTTTACTTATACATTCCCCGTCTTTTTTATACTACTGAGGACCAACATATTTTAAAGTCAAATTGGACTTCATCAGGGATAATTTATAGGAAAACTACAGCAATAAAAACCAACCTCTCACTCTTTCTGTATTCTTTTTCCGTATTTTTTATACTACAAGGACCAAAATGTTTTGAAGCCAATTTAAACTTTTTCATGAGGGATTATTGGTAAGAAAATTACAACAATCAAAGCCAACCTCTCACTCTTCCCTTATTCTTACTACGTTTTTTTTACACTACTAAGGATCAACATGATTCGAAGCCAATTTGGACATCATCAGGGATGATTTATAGAAAAAAATCAACAATCAAAACCAGCCTCTCACCCTTTCCTTCTTCTTTCTCCGCATTTTTTATACAACTAAGGATTAACGTGTTTCGAAACCATTTTGGAATTTATCAGGGATGATTGATAGGAAAATTACAACAACCAAAACCAACCTCTCACTCTTTCCTTATTTTTTCTCTGTATTTCTTATACTACTAAGGACCAACATGATTCGAAGCCAATTTAGACTTCCTCATCAGGAATATTTTATAGAAAAACTACAGAAACCAACCTCTCACTCTTTCCCTCTTCTTTTTCCGTCTTTTTTATACTACTAAGGACCAACATGTTTCGAAGCCAATTTGGACTTCATCAGAGATGATTGACAGGAAAACTACAGCAACACAAATCAACCACTCACTCTTTCCTTATTCTTTCCCCGTATTTATGATACTACTAAGGACCAATATATTTCGGAGCCAATTTAGACTTTCTCATCAGATATTAATTATAGGAACACTACAGCAACCAAAACCAACCTTTCACTCATTCCTGATTCTTTCCCCGTCTTTTTTATACTACGAAGGACTAACATAATTGAAAGCCAATTTGGACTTCATCAGGAATAATTTATAGGAAAACTACAGCAATAAAAACCAACCTCTCACTCTTTCTCTATTCTTTCCCCGTATTTTTTATACCACTAAGGACCAACATGTTTCAAAGCCAATTTAGACTTTCTCATCAGATATTATTTATAGGAACACTACAGCAACCAAAACCAACCTTTCACTCTTCTCTTATTCTTTCCTCGTCTTTTTTATACTACTAAGGATGAATATGTTTCGAAGCCAATTTAGACTTTCTCATCAGGGATTATTTATAAGAAAATTACAGCAACCAAAACCAACCTTTCACTCTTTCCTTATCCTTTTCCCGTCTTTTGATGCTACTAAGGACCAACATGTTTCAAAGCCAATTTGGAATTTATCAGGAATAATTTATAGAAAAACTACAACAATAAAAACCAACCTTTCACTCTTTCTCTATTCTTTTCCCGTATTTTTTATACTACTAAGTACCAACATGTTTTGAAGCCAATTTAGACTTTCTCATCAGGGATTGATTATAAGAAAATTAAAACATCCAAAACCAACCTTTCACTCTTTCCTTATCCTTTCCCCGTCTTTTTTATACTACTAAGGATCAACATGTTTCGAAGCCAATTTGGACTTCATCAGGGATGATTCATAGGAAAAATTTAACAACCAAAACCAACGTCTCACCTTTTGCTTCTTCTTTCTCCGCCTTTTTATACTACTAAGGACGAACCTGTTTCAAAACCAATTTAGACTTCCTCATCAGGGATTAATTATGAGAAAACTACAGGCATGAATAATAGAAACGTATGCTAATTGAATTTCACATGATACCTCAAAATAAAAAACCATGGACATTTATATAAAAAGTTACTTGTTTTAATCCTCCATTCATTGGTGAACATTGATTCACATATAAAAATTCTTTTTTATAACAAGAACAAAGAATTAGTTTATCCGATTATTATTAAACCTATGCTAAACTTTGTTATATCTTGACGGATATTCTAAAATTAATAGCTTTGTTACCCTCATTCTTTATAATTAACATCTCCATGATTCCTCTCTTTTCTTAATTTGCATCCAATTTCTCTTTGATTATTTTATTTTTGAAATCAAAATTTACCTTGTTATGAATCTCAAAAATCTTTTTAAGAAAAGTCCTCATGAATTTTGCACCTAACTGGCCTCACAGACCGGTCCCTATTGTACCCTATATTCAATTGAGGTCCTTAAGGTATCCTGTTTTCAAGATTTGGTCCCTATAGTACCCTGTTTTATAGTACCCTATTCGATTTTTCATAAAAAGATTTTTAAAATTAATATCGATGAAAGTTTTGATCTCAAAAACAGAAGTAACATAGAGAAATTGGATAAAAATGAAAAAAAAGAGAGAATTCATGGAATTCATGGCTCGAAAAAAGGTGTAGCAGGCTGTCGAGAGAACCTGCTAATTGACAGGTGTGTCTGTAAAGACGCTGCAGTCC
>JAABKJ010011420.1:0-10744 GCA_011634705.1 Andricus grossulariae
GTTCACGATACGAAGGCCCCTCCAAAACAGCTGCACATTTTGGTAATTTACTCGTAAGAAAAAAATCGCACAAAAAGACAGCTTATACCATAATAAAGCTTACTTTATTGCGCTTAAAGCAAGTCCCCATTTGTTTATGCACAAAAATTCGTTTGGAAAATATCCTTAGCGAAAAGATGAAAACCGTGGTTTTTCGCGTCACTCTGTCCTTGCTTGACTTTTGATGACGACACTCATATTTTGGCTACATATACGTGAAAACAAAACTGCAATATATTAATAACAATTAACTTAAAATGAATTTGAACATGACTATGCTATCTCTCGTAATATACGTAATAGAGAGTTGTATTTTGGCTTAAACTGCTTAGAAAATTTCAACAAATGCAATCGAATAATAACTAGGAATTACAATCTTGAAACCTATTAATTAATAACAAATAAACCTCGAAGGCCCATGAATGGTAATGTGGGTGTGAGTACACAGCGAGATACAATAGTTGAAGGGTCTACTCATTAAAAAAAAGTAGCTACTGCCTGAAAAAAAGGAATAGACCCCCCGAGGTTTAGCTATGGTATCCTATAATGACACAGTCCATAGTATCCTCGCACTCACACTACCACTCAGCGGTATTCCAGGATTATTTTTTATTAATTAGTAGTTTTTAAGATTGTGATTCCTAATTGTTATTGGATCGTATTTGTTGCAATTTTCCAAGCAGTTTAAGCCAAAATATAACTCTCTACTACGTATAATACGAGAGATAGAATATTCATGTTCAAATGAATTTTACGTTAATTGTTATTAATATATTGCAATTTTCTTTTCATATAAGTACAATCAAAATATAAGTGCATTTATATGATTTTTTTCAAATTTTCACACTGTTCAGATCAAAGATCTCGTCATCGAAAGTCAAGCCAGGACAGAGTAACGCGAAAAAACCATGGTTTTCATCGTTTCGGGAAGGATATTTTCCAGACCAACTTTTCACATGAACAAATGGGGCCTTGTTTTAAGCGCAATACAGTAAGCTTTATCATGGTATTACCTGTGTTTTTTGTGCGATTTTTGTCTTACGAGTAAATAAAGAAAATATGCAGTTGTTTTGGAGGGGCCTTCGTATCGTGAACGGATAGTAGGGTGCGCGTCTGACGAATCTCGTGCTTCGCGTTCGATAATGGGTGAAGTCGCGCTTCGCGCTCGGATATTTATTCTTTACACTTGGAATGCTTGAATGAAACTTTATCAAAAACTCTCATTTAGATCCCAGTATTTGTATGTATCTTCATCATCTGAATTTTCTACGTATTAAGTGTGTATAGTTAAAGATTAAATTGCTCAAAGCTCTGTAGGCTTTGAAGTACACATTCTCATCGTGATACTCGCGCTATGCGCTCGATTTCTAATACTTTCTCAATTATGAATGATGAGAATGTAATAAATTATCACAAATTTGTATCTCTTTTTTGGGTGAACAACTTTTGTCTATCAATTTCTTTTTCGTACCTTATTTTGTCGTTTTTCCACACATTTTTAATTTTTATTTTTAATGTTATTTTTAACCATTAAAACCACTACCACGCCTCCTATCAAAAAGGGATTTATTAACAAATTTGTAGATGTGTTTTAGGTGCACAATTTTTTTTTACTTTTTTTTCGTAGCTTGTGTCTTTTTTCCAAAATTTAATTTTTTATTTTCAATTATATTTTTCACGATTAAAACAAAAACTACGCGTCCTATCAAAAATGTATTAATAATAAATTTGTATCTCTTTTTCGTGTGAACTACTTTTCTCTATTTATTTTTTTCATAGCTTGCGTCGTTTATCCAAAAATTCAATTTTTCATTTTTAATAGTTTTTTACGAAAAACACAAAAACTACGCGTGTTATCAAAAAGGGATTATTAACAAATTTGTAGATCTTTTTTACGAGCACAATTTTTATCGATTCATCTTTTTTCGTATCTTGCACAGTTTCACCACGAAATGGAATTTTTTTTCCTTATTCTTTGTGCGATCAAAATTTGAGTTTTCGATTTTTCAAGAAAATTCAAAAATTCGTTATGATAATATTGTAGGATTGTCAAAGAGCAACGTTTTTCTTCTCTTGTCTTTTTTTCATATCGTGCGTTGTGTAGCTTACAATTTTCATTTTCGATTGATTTTTAAAATTTTGTAAATGTTACATAATTTTTTTTTATCGAAAATAGTCGTTAGGATGAATTGTTCAGCTTTGTAAGTACTACGAATAGTCGTACATAAAAATTTTAAATCTTAAAATAACTGGTCTCAAAAATGTTGACAATGCTCTAACTTTTTGGATTTCTATCCGAAATTGCTGGTTAACGAACTCCTTTCTTTTGGGACCTAAAATAAGTCTGCTAAAGCACGATTCGATCCGTTCAGTTTTTCGAGAGTTATTGTGTTTAAGGACAGACAGACAGACAGACGCCATCGCCAAAACCTAATTTTCGGCTTCAGGGGATCTCAAAACGTGGAGATCCGTTGAAAAACTGTGATGTCAAAATTTAGTTTTTGGGGATGCACCACACAAATGATAACGGGTTTCTCGGAGGAGGCTTCTTCTTTCAGGATGTTCCTTTCGTGGTTTGATGGAGTTAAGTAATAGCTCGAATGTACATTCTTGTTTTGTTTTTTTAGATTAAAAAATAAAAAAGTATGTCGTTTTTTCTGTGTCAGGTCCGGCGTTAGTAGTGACGCGCCGTTCTTTGACAAGGATTTTTTTTGCAGATGGTTTGATGGTTGCTTCTATTTAAGCGCTCGTTTCGCAATTCGATGGAGTTAAGTAATAGCTCAAAAGACAATTCTTACTTTTTTTTTTTAATTGCAAATTTAAAAGTTACGTAACTATTTCTTAGTTAGTTGTTGCTTCTTTCAGGATGTTCCTTTCATGGTTCGATAGAACTAATAGCTACAAAGAACTTTTTTGAAAAAAAACGAATGCATTACGGTTAAACAGTTTTTTGTGTGTCCTGTAAAATTTGAGTTTTGGCAAGTAACGCCCTTATGCCCCCAACCCTTCATACCATACTCATTCAAACATATGTTTTCGTAATTCATCTCAACTGATAAAAACGTTATCTCACTTTTGCTTCCTCTTTGAAAAATAATATATTTAGAAAAGCCTTCTGAGAAGAGAGACAGGGTAAAAAATGAAGAGGGGAGTTTAGTGAAAGAGGCCTTTAACTGGATTCTCTTTTCTCGTCTTTGTAGAGTCATTTAAGTTTAAGCATTCCGTATGGAGGGTACGCCGGGCAATGACATTCTCCTTTATAATGTCTGAACGTGCGCCAGTACGTCAACGTCGGGAAAATCAAGTTCAATGCTGCATGGGACATGGGACTTGAAATAAGAATTAAAGTTCTGCACGTTTTCGTGCAACGCTGTTGGCGATAAAGTAACCTGTTCTCTACCAGGAGTGCGTCCTAAGGCCTATACTAAGGCTTTCACGTTTTCTTTACCCGAGCACAGGCACGGGTGCAAATGCAGCTGGAAGCACGATACGCCCACAACCTCAACTGTGCCCACACAAGCTTGTACTGTTCTTTGCCCCAGCTTCGAGATTTTCAAAGCAAATATCTCCGATTGATAAGTATACTTAACGTCATTTCTTTGTGTTTTTATATTCAGTGCATACAAGTAGGTAGAGGCAAAATGAAAGACAAAATAAATGTTGCAATTCCATTTGAATGAAGTAACAAGTATAATAAGATATAAAATACTAAAATTATTAATAAATAATAATCAATAAAATTAATGAAACAACAAGATTTTTAGGGTCCATGCACTTTTAATTCCTTTTCGAGGCAGTATAAGGGGGGAGGGGGTGTATAGATTTTAGATTAATCTAGAATTCCCGTGTTGTTTATTTATATAACACGTTCATTTCACAACACTGCACCGACCCAGGTCGCTGATCAATCTCTCTAACAGTCACTCCAGGCGAAGAGCTTCCTTGACAAAGTCATTATGTAAAGCTCTCCACTCGAACCCATTAGTATCCAAAGCCTTTCGTTTCAGGCGGCTCTCACTCCACTGATACTCTTCATTATGTATTTCTTATAAACTATTTGTCGTCACACTTTTCTGTCCTGGCATACCTCTTTAGCTTCCTTCATGTCCGCATGCATTTCCTCATGCAAGCTCTTCTGTTTCTATGGCTTTTTATATCCTTCCGAATTAGGGTCTCACTCAGACGTTCTTCTTTCATTCTCTCAACATGCCCAAACCATCTCAACAAATTTCTTCCACTCTTATCAAACAGTATCTCTTCTATCCCATATTTTTGGAGGATTCTCTCATTACTGACTTTTTCCATTAGCGTTTTGCCGCACACATTGCGCAGGTATTGCATGTCAACTGCGTTAACTTTACTCATATCTATTTCTTGGTAGGTCCAGGTCTCACTAACGAACAGCACAGTGAGTGCAAGTATAGAATTATATATCGCATTTTTAGCATTATTTGTTATACACCAGGCTATCTCTTCATTAATCTTTCTGTCATTAGTAAATAAATTACGTAGATATACGTACTTATCAACTTATTCTATCCTCTCATCGCCTAAGGCAATTTTGCATACTGTTTTCTCAACTTTTCCTTCAAACCCCATCATTTTTGTTTTATTCGTGTTAGTTTTAATACCCATGTTCTTCATACTAGTATTCAGACTGCTCAACATTCTCTGCAAGAACGTGTTTTCATTTAATCGCTTGCTACTTTAAAGAATTTCAAAATGGACAGAGCAAAATATATTTTTTTATTAAAGTATATTATGTATACTTTAATTAAATGTTTACTTTTTTGTATTTTTTACAAATAACTGTTCGGGTCTGCTAATATACGACTTTTAAATTACATTTAATAAGAGTTAACAATTTCATATTCAAATAGCATCCCTGTATGAAAGAAGATAAAATGCAAGAAGAACTTAATAGGTATACGTATCAAAATTTTTTTAAGAAAACAGTTAACGTTGAAATCATACTTATGAGTTTCCTAAAATCTTAAATTGTTGACGTAGTTTATAGAGAGCTCCTGTACTGACTCAAATTATTTGGGACTAAATATAATTTTTTTACAAAATGGTGGTTTTACAAAAAATTATTTTTCCCCTGTTTTCATTGTAGAATAAAAAAAATTTCAACCCAGTAGAAACAAATTGTATAATAGCCTGAGCTTTAAAAATTTGAAAACTTTTTAAATGCTGAGCAATTCCATGTATGTACCGAACGACAGTAAGAATTTGTTTTGTTTTTTATTCGACGCATTTAAAACGTAGATGAAACATATTTTTAATTTCAAAATCGACACAACCACCAAAGTCAAGTTTTCACTTATTCGAGCTAAAATTCTGTAAACTTGTATATCTCCACAAGAAAAGCGTCGAAAGCGGTAAAGAAAGTTTCGAAAATAATTTCTTGAAAAAGGTAGAATTCTGTTTTCTTGAAGGAAGTCGTTTTTTAAACCCTAAGGTTTTGTTCTAAAAAACTATGAATATATTAACAAATTGGATTATTTTTGTTACTTCATGTGACTATACCCTTTGAAAAAAATTTGCAACTCATTAAAACTATTTTGAAATTTGTTTAAAAAGCCGACTTTCCGCAACAATAATAGAATTGAAGATGCCCAGCATTATGCTTTAAATAAGAACAAAATATATAAAGATATTGACAATTTTTATATGAAGAATAATTCAATTATTCAATTAACATTGCATCAAGTCAGAAGTATTAAAAATTTGAAAGTATACTTATTTTAAGCTATATATACATACAAAGAGTGAACTGAAAATTTCACTGATTTAAAATTATGATTCAACCCCGGATTTAACAGACACTCATTGAAGGTGATAGAAAGGAGTGATTACAACAACTTATCTACACCAATTAGGTACAAAAATAAAGTGCGCCTCGAATCAATCAAAACTTTGACTCTTCAAATGAATTATTCAGTAGACTCTGCAGCAAAGAAATAAATTTTCTATATCTGACGCAGAAATTGATTTCTAGCAGGCAGTGATAAAAATAAAATATTAAATATAAAATAAGTCATAATTTATCAATCTAGCTTGTTAATGAACTAAAATAAAGGGAAATTGATTAATTACACGCTAATAACTTTATAATCTACTGATGAAAGGCAACCGATTTGGATAGGATGGACTATCAATCATGCGTCTTGATCATCATTAGTGGTTTTTTTCACAATTGCTGCACTTTCTTTTCAGCTACAGTAGAGTGTACAACCTCGAGAGGAAATGTGGAGTAGATATAATTTGTTTGGTGTGTTTTATGGTGTACCCAGTTGGACTCGTTATGCCCCGATAAAACGAATCTGTGTTTTAAAGTGGGCCGGGGGAGAGTTGTCGAGTCCCCTCGATCTCGTTCGACTTAAACAAGATATTTTTATGTGACGCACAGGATAAACGAGTTGTTCACCTCTCTGCTCTCTTTGTTCAAGCCTTATACGATTTTATTGGCACGGTAATCCAGTGCGTAACAAATGTAGGCATACATTTTATTAAAATTGAAGACATGAAGACCTGTGCATTTGAGAGAGACACGTTAAAAATAAAAGGTGATTCCCGTCCACTTCAAAAGTATGATGTTCTAAATTTAAACCACTAAGGCACTCGAGCAGAATGAAATTTAATGGAGAAGCGGGGATAAAAATTGGCTACTTTTACTCGCCTAAAGTTAAGGCATGTAGTTTCCTCCTAGAAGTTCCCCCTTTTAGCGAAAATAGTTATATTAAAAATAACAAGGTCTGTTTGGCTGAGTTTTAATTTTTTTTCTATAAACACTGATATAATTGATTTTTATAGCAGATTTTTTAATCACCAACGTCCGAGTTTGTCGACATTGCCAAACATTGCTTCATTTTAGGGAAAGCTCTCAAATAAAACTTAGCAGGGTGGTCACTTTAACTTAAAAACATTCCAAGCTATTTCTCGGCTTCTCGGTCAAAACTCAAATTTTTCACGGGAGACTTCTAAGCGTTTATATCAATAATTATTCAATACTAATTGCTTCATTACATACATTTTGAAAAGAAATAAACATTTTAGAACACTAAGGTAAAATATATAATGTAAATTATGGTAAAAGGGATTTCAGACTTCACATACCGAAACCTCTCAAAACAGCGGAAATACGGTGAAAAGACGAATTTTCGATAAAAAATTAAGTTTTTTAGCTCAAAAGTCGAATGTTTTAAAAAACTTTTGAATTTTCTACCTAAAAAGAGCAATTTTTACCAAAAAAGTGTATTTTCAATAAAGAAAGATGAATCAACAGATGAATTTTCAACCAAACAATTGTATTTTCAAGCCAAAAAGACGAATAATTTATAAGACAGTTGAATTTTCAACCAAAAAATGTAAAATTTCTATTAAAAGATAAATTTACAATACAAAAGGATGAATTTCCTATTCAAACAGACGAATAATCAATAAAACAGTTTCGATTTCAACAAAAAATACGATTTTTAACAAAATAATCGAATTTTCAACAAAATAATGAAATTGTCCACCAAATAGCAGAATTTTCAACCAAAAACATGACTTTTCTATACCAAAAGATGGATTTTCTGTCCAAAAGCATTCATTTCTGAACGCATCCATTAATTTTCAAATCATAAATATAAAATTATCTTCGATATTTTCACGGAAATTGATAGTAACACTGAGCACAATTCCAAACACATTTTTTTCAAAGAGCAAGATGATATTTATTGCAAAAGGTAAAAAATCTGAAAAATTCCCGGTTTTCACAAAATTCTCCTCGGCCTTTCCTGTGCTCACGGTCAATGACCACTCGGGTGGTCCAAAAACTCGGCTTTCAATTTTTGACGATTGATCCCCCCGGCCACCCCCCTAATTTTTTCGCTTTGCGGCAAAATAAATTCCTTATCTTCTTTTCAAATAAGTCAACATTAAACCGTGCCTCCGGGTTTTTTAAATTAACATGGGGTATTAAATGGGGAAAGCTCGGTTTTTAAAAAATGTACCACCCTATAACTTTTAATGTTGACCCTCCTGCAACCCCCTTGTTTGTACCAGAAAAATGCCCTAATTATTTTTATTCGATAAGTGACATGGCCATAAGTGTGATTTACCGCTATTCTACTAGGGGCCAGTGTCATTTGCATAGATGGCAGTTGCTCCCAGTGGGACCCTGCGATGGTTTTTTAACCTGTTTTTTAACAATTATATATAGATATAAAATAATTTTAATATTTTTAAACATATTTTGCAATTGCTTAAACAATTCCTATTTGTATAATTTTTTCCACCAAATCATAATAAGTTAGTATTTTCTGGAATTAATGGCACAATTAACGAATGTTAAGCGTAATATTTTTTTGCTTAGTATGTTTGGAAACTATTAAAACAATCTTCATTTGCTTAAACACTTTTTTCTCTCAAAATCGTAAGAAGTTATTATTTTCTGGAATTCATGACGCAATTAATGAACATTAAGAGTGATATTTTTTGTGAAAGACAGCAGTTTGAAATTATTTAAACAATCAATATCACTTGCTACTTTTCATAGGAAAGGTGGAGAAAATTATAATTTTTCCAATCTCTTACACAATGTCGCTTATTAATCAGATCATTGTTTAAAAAATTAGGGTATAAGTTCTGAGATATGAAAATACTATGCTGATAAATAAGCGAAATAGCGTAAGAGATTCTTCAAAATAATTGCGAACTGTCTTCCACAATAAATATTACTCTTAACATTCGTTAATTGTGTCATTAATTCTACAGAAAGTAATAACTTTTCACGATTTACTGGGAAAAAATTACTTAAACAAATAAATTTTTTTTTCAAAAATTACCAAATATGTTAAACAAGAAATATTATCATTTAGCATGAATTTTACATAAAACTGCTATTTTCCATTTTTCGGGCACAATGCAAGATAGTTTGGGGGGGGGGGTGGCGAAATTAAAAGTTATTGCGTGGAAATTATTCCTTGAAAATTTCTTAAGAGGTCACTAAACTTTAATTTACAAAAAGTTAATAGCAAGTACTTCTTTTTTCCGTTTTTTTGAAAACCGAGCTTTTCCCATTTAAAAACCCATGTAATTTTCGAAAGCCTGTGGCACGGGTTAATGTTGATCGATTTAACAAAAAAAAAAAAAAAAAAAGGAATTTATTTTTCTGTAAAACGATCAAATTGGGAACGATCGATCACCAAAAATCGAAAGTCTAATTTTTACAGGAATAAATTTGGACTACCCTAGTGGCCACCCTGTTTAGTGATGCCAAAAAAAGAAACAATTTTTTACCGATGTGGATGTATCTTCACTTGTAAAAAAAGCATTGAGTGAATGAAACCTTTTTCAAAGTGTAAGATATTGATTTTAAAATTAGGACATATTTTCAAAGGTGAAGACTTATAAATAGAAAATTAAAATGTACTCGCGTGTGGTGGAATTTCTCTGTGAGAAAAGAATATTTGATGGAAAATATGTCTAAAGTGGAACTTCTCTCGGATCTATTTAATTCAGTCTAAAGTTAACGTATTCTTAATATGTGAATTAAGTAAGTATGCACGTGTAAGAGAAAATACACACATTAGTTCTCTAAACTGCATCCGGCAGAGCTAGTTTTTTGTGTAATGTATCGCATCCTTAACTTATCTTCTTGTATTTAATGTCGACACCACGACTTTATAGTCTGACATTGAATTGCTTTTCAAGTCTGTCTTTCACTATTAGAAATTATTGTGTAACTCAAAATGACGATCTCAATAATTTCAATAAAAATCACTTCCTCCTATGCAAACGCACTTTAGTTTATGTGATCAAATAAATTTCTACTTATCCCCAAGGAAGAAATCTACTTGCTTTAAATAATCTTTCAACAAGTGTGGGTAATAATTTTAACATTTTTTAAATTATTAACTTTTTTATTTAAAGCAAATAATGTGAAATAAGCTACTTGATGGCAAAGAGAAATTTTATATAAAGTTAATACAATTTAACTGGAGTTGATGTGGTTGATAGTTACCGGCTGACCGAAAAAATTAATTTTCAAAATTCCCTGACTCTTCCCTGAACAGTTTTTAATTTTCTTTAACCATTAACATTCGAAGACCAGCATTGTCATTGTGTAACATTTTTAACACAGAATCTTTTATAAGCGAAATAAAACAATTTTGAATCAAATACTTTAATTTTCTATCTAAAAAGATAAATTTTCAACAAAATAGTAGAATTTTGAACGAAATATTAGAATTTTTTATCTACAAAGATAAATTTTCAAAAAATAGTCACATTTTCAACTAAAGAGATAAAAGTTTAACTAAAATATTACATTTTCAATGAAAAAGATTAATTATTTTCCACAAATAACGATTTTTCAGTCAAGAAAGAAAACAAAGTTCATCCAAATTGTTAAAATTTCAAGCCAAAAGACAATTTTTCTGTAAACTAGTTGAATTTTCAATCCGAAGTATGTAGTTGGATTTTCAACCAAAGAGATAAAACTTCAACGAAAGTAGTTCAACTTTTACATAAATAGTTGAATTTTCAATTAAAAAAGATAAATTTTCAACAAAACCGCTTAACTTTCAAGGAAAGAGATGAATTTTCAACCAAGAAAGATTTCAGTTGAATACTATACACAGTAAAAAAAATTGTTCGAAATGATACCGAAATCAACATCATTTTGATATGCAACAAAAATGATACCGAAATTAAG
>JAABKJ010011421.1:0-10744 GCA_011634705.1 Andricus grossulariae
ATTCGCTAAAATATGAATAATAACAATTTTCCGCTGTCATAAATAATCAAATAGGATGTAAATCAACAGGAAGAAGACATTTTTCTACACAATTTTTTCCTAAAAGTCTAAATATTCTAAACGAATATTCAATTTTTTCATTTAATCGGTGAAATACGTGTCGTCTAAAATCCTTTTAGAAGCAACATATTTCGTGCTGAAATGATTCTGTGACTTGAGCTCGCACAGCCTGTCCTATTGGAAATGAATTGGCATTGAAAGAAAAGTATTTTTATTGTCTTGCTCCTATAATTTGAGAAAAGCGAATCCTTTTTAAAAAAAATTGTTACTAAATACGCATCATAGCGTCAGGTGGTTCTAAGCAAATTTGTAGATATAATTTAGGCGAAAAATTTTGTAAAATAAAATGTCATTGTAGCTTATGTCCTTTTTTCCAAAATGTTAATTTTTTTATTTTCAATATATGTTTATAACAAAAGTTCCTAAACTATTTGAAGATATTTTTTGGTAGAACAATTTTTTTTTCATTTCTTTCGTCTCTTGTGTCGTTTTTCCAAAAATTAAATTTTTTTATATATAATCTTATATTTTACGATTAAAAGAAAGTCGTCATGTCCTATCTAAAAATTAATAATAACAAACCTGTAGATTCTTTTTGGGTTAAAAACTTTTATCGAATAATTTTCTTTCGTACATTGTGTCGCTTTCAACAAAATTTAATTTTTATACATTGCATTTTATCTTTCACGATTAAAACAAAACTATGCGTCATGTCAAGAAATTATTGATGACAAATTTGGGTGAGTTTTTAATCTTTTTCGGAAGAGCAAATTTTGACCAAAAATTTATTTTTTAATTTTTAATGTGGTTTTTCACGAATAAAACAGAAACTACGCATCATATCAAGAATGATTCATAGCTCCTTCTTGGGGCCACAATTTTTGCTATATTAATTTTTTTCTGTACCTTGCATAGTTTCACCGCCAAATGGAATTTTTGATTGTTTATTATTCTTTTTTGGGATCAAAATTTCATTTTTCGATTTTTCAAGAAAATTCCAAAGGTTGTTTCAATAGTCTTAAAAAATTATCCGGTATACAGACGACGACGACAACGACAGACAGACGCCGACGTAAAAACTATTTTTTCTGACTCAGGGGGCCTCAAAATGTCAACATTTGATGGAATCCACGAAAGTCATTTTTCACATGAAATCAATACCTTCTCATTATGATGAGATTGTAATAATTCATTATTTTTTGTGACAACAAAATTTAAATTTTCGATTTTTCAAGAAAACTCAAAATGTCGTCATGATAATCATTTAGGTCTATCAAAAAGTAACGCTTTTTCTCTCTAGACTTTTTTTCATATCGTGCTTTATGTGGCTTAAAATGCTAATTTTCGCTTTTTTTGGGGGATTTTGAAAATGCTATAACTCTGTCAATTTTCTTTGTGTCGAAAAAACTCGTGAGAATAAATTGTTTTAATTTTCGAGTACTACAAGCGGCTGTCCATTGAATTGATGAAGTTTGAAAAAAATGTGAAAATGCCCAAACATTTTGAATTTCTATCCAAAATAGCTGGTGAACGAACTCGATCTTTATTTTGCGGTCCCCGAAACTGTGTGCCAAAGCACAATCCAATCCGATTAGTCTTTCGAAAGTTATTAGATATGCAGACGACGACAACGACAGACGGACAGACGTCGACGTAAAAACTATTTTTTCTGACTCAGGGGTCCTCAAAACAATTAATTTTCAATTTAAAAAAACTGAATTTTAACCAGTGAAATTAATTTTTAACCAAAAACATTAACTTTCTGCCAAAAAAGAATAATTTTTAACAAAATATATACATTTCAAACCAAATATTTAAGTTTTCAATAGAATTTTCAATCCAGTAGTTGTTGAATAAATCAAGCATGAAATAGTTAAATTGTTACTTAAAAATTATTTTTCGATCAAGAAAAACTAATTTTTAACCCAAATAAATTAATTTTTAACCTAGAAGATTAATTTTCTATCAAAAATGAATATTTTGTTACAAAATGCATGAATTTAGAACCAAAAAGGTGAATTGGTCACCAATACGATCATTTATCTACCAAAAACGAATTTTAACAAAATACAGAAATTTAAAACCAAATAGTTGAATTTTCAATTAAAGAATATAAATGCTCAACTAAAAATACATAAGAGAAATAAATTTTCAGTTAAGTAAATAATTGAAATGTTAACAAAATAGTTGAATTTGAAAAAAAAACGATTTTTCAACTAAAATGATGAACCATCAACCAAAAAGATGAATTTTGAACAGAGGCAATTAGTGCGTGCGTAGCGCGCACAATGTTAAACATTGTATGTTAAAAATTGGTCAAAGTAGGCACCAAGCGTCTACAAGAAAGGGTTTTGTAGCCAATTACCACGTTACTTAAATCTTAATGGAATATAAAAACAAATATGAAAAAAAAATAAAAAATTTTTGTTATGTGTAAAAAAAATTGTAAAAAAAAATTTGGTTAAAAATGAAAAAATACATATTTACCTTGAAACGTAGGTTACCTAACACTTTTGAATCTTCCCTTTCCACAATTTCCCACCCCTACTCCCCCTACAATCTCGAATCCCCAATCCTGCTCCTTGAAAAAAAGTACGACGTCCGTTTCTACGAAACCCTAAAAATTAAGAATTAAAAGCTGTGCGCGGCAACTCGAAATGCAATATTCTGCATCGGGTTCATACACACAGCTTTCAACTGGCGATTTTTAAACATATGAATCAATACAAATAAACAAATTTAAATGTCTAGAAAGATTAAAACGTGTGTTGAATTCTACGTGAAATTTTGAATAAATGTGAAAAGGTATGAAAACATGCCCTAGCGGGCCTAGTGAACGCAACGGTCACTATGTGGTCAGTTGACGGTCACGCAGTTGCGCAACCGTTCCGTTCATAAGGTCCGCTAGTGAATCTCAGCACGTCCAGATTTCAGCTTGCACATCTGGGAGTGTACCATATGTGCACGTGCACATATGGGACACTCCTAACTGTACACGTCAAAATGTAGACGTGTCTAGTTGTACCACTGGCGTCAAGCTTACACAATTTTTTCTTAAAATTATAGCTATATTATATTATTGTATTCACCAATGCAACTGAGGATTGCTGCCAAGAATGAGACCAGAGTATAGACAACCTTCATCTTTTGGAATTTAAGAAAACACTGTCTAATTTAATAATGCACAACTTGATTCACAATGCAACTAAATATTATTTTTGTGCTTCATCAGATCGTAAGGTGCGCACTGTGGTTGTTATCTCCTCGTCTTATGGCGTCAACATTGTCCTTGTGAGGTATTAACATTTCACAGGATTAAATGTTTATACAGTCTTTTAAGTTGCAAGAAATGCCAAGCCAGCCGGTGACATTTCTTACCTGTTGGGTACCCCAAACAAATATGTTTGTAATTATTAATCCTTCTCTGAAACATAGTTCAGTTACGAAAACATCGAAAGCATTGGTGTCGCTTTTCCGCAATGATGAGTGGATAATTTTAAAAACTCGAAGGAAGGAATGTTTCGAAATTCAGACACACAATTGACAACTTAGTTTCATTTGCAGGCTCAAGAAGAATTTCACATTTATGTACATAATAAATCTGAATAAAATGTAAGATTAAGTAATTTCAAATTTTAACCAACCGAAGCCAGAATATACAAAATAAAACAAAATACAAAACAGAAATTTCGAAAAACTATACAAGGCAATTTTTCAAGTCCAGTAAGCTAAAAAATAAACTTTTATCTATATATAAATATAACTCTCCTAAGATTGTTGAGAAAATTCAAAAAGATTTTCGAAAATTTCACATACATTTGTTACATCAAAATTTCAACAAAAAAGTTAATTTTCAACAAAATAGTTCAATTTTCAAATAAAAAAGGTAAATCTTGACAAAAAAGTAATAGTTGATATTTCAAACCAAAAATATTTTCATTTGCAATCAAGAACAGTTGAATTAATTTAAGAAAAGAGATGAATTTTCTAAAAGAAAGTTTACATTTTTAACCCTAAGATATGAATTTTCAACAAGAAAGTTAATTTTCAACCAAGTAGTTTAACTTTCTACCAAGATGATTACTATTTTACTAAAAAGGAAGAATTCGCTATCGTATATTTATTCTTTGCCCTTAGAATGCTTGAATGAAACTTGATCAAAAACATCTCTTTTAGATCCCAGTATTAATTTGGGTCTTCATATCCTGAATTTTCCACGTAATTAAGCTACAATCCTTTCTTCAGACATGTTCTGACTACGCGTTCTTTACCATAAAATAGAGTATTTTATTTTGCATTATTTTTTGTGCGATCAAAATTTCAATTTTCGATTTTTCAAGAAAATTCAAAAAGTAGTTATGATAAACTTGTAGGCCTTTTAAAGAGCAACGTTTTTCTTTTCTTCACTTTTTTTCTATATCGTGCGTTTTTTGGCTTAACATTTTGATTTTCGATTTATTTTTAAAATTTTGTAAATGGCATAACTCTGATAATCTTCTTTTAATCGAAAAAAGTTATTAAGGTAAATTATTCGGCTTTCTGTGTACTACGAATAGAAGGAATTCTGGAACTCCTTCTTTTTTGTAGGACCTTAAAAAAGTGTGCTAAAGCTCGATTTGATCCGTTCATTTTTTTAGAGTTATCGTGTTTACGGACGGCTGGATGGACGGATAGACGTATAGATAGGCGCCATCGCCAAAACTTAATTTTCGGCTTCAGGGGGTCTGAAAACGTCGAGATCCGTTGTAAAACTAAGGTGTAAAATTTCTGACATTACTAATACTTTCTCATCATAAATGATGAGAATGTAATACACTTTTAACAAAAGAGTTAATAAATTTGTAACTAAGAAGATTAGTTGAAAATTATTTTCTACTAAACAGTTGAATTTTCAACTAAATAATTAAGTTTTCAAGCAAAAAGTAGAATTTTTTGAACAAATGAGATGAATTCCTGTATCAAAAATATAATAGTAGAATTTCAATTAAAAAAAAACAAACTTTTAACCAAAAATATTTGGACTTTCTTATTGGATACTACTTGTTTAGTTCGAATTTAAGCGAGAAAAAGGAGAAAATTAGTCTTCTTGGTTATGGAATCATCTTATTGATTGAATGTTCAACTCTTTTGTGGAAATTTGTTGTTGTTGATATTCATCATTTTAGTTTATAATTCATCTCTTTAGTTGAACGTTTGAATAGATTGTAAAACATATTTTTTTCGTTGAGAAATAATTTTTTAAAAGGAAAACGGAACTTTTCTATTTTTGATTCAAAGTTAATTCTTTTAATTGAAAATTGATCTTTCCTAGTTAAACATTAAACTGCAACTTTTTCGTTGAAAATTATCATATTTATTTAAGGATTCAACTATCTTGTAATAAAATCGTCATTTTCGGTTGAAAATTCAACCATTGGGTTTAATGCTAAACTGTTATAAGAAAAATTCATTTTTGTTGGTTGAAGTTTCACCATTTTAGTTTAAAATTCATACTTTCAGGTTGAAAATTGAACTGGTAAGTAGAAAATGTGTCTTTTTGGTTTTAAAACTCAAGAATTTTGTTGATCATCTCTAGACTGGTGATTAGGGCGGCCAGGATTGCACATGGTGTGCCAACTACAGTCGTGGTATCGACCTGGCACATCTTGGCCAACAGAAAACTAAGAACCACTGAGGGTGATACCACTTTACGTGGAACTGTTGACTCGGGATGTCCGCAGGGATGCGTTTTATCGCTCCTGCTGTGGTGTTTGGTAGTGGATGAACTGCTTTATCTACTGACGAGTCGGGGCGACCACATTATAGGCTACGCGGACGATATACTGGACATCGTGTGCGGCCAGCATCTAGATGCACCCTTCGGGGTATTGCAGCAAGCACTGGGGATAGTGGTTTCTTGGTGCAAGAAGACTGGATTATCAGTCAATCTGAGTAAGACAAATGCGGTTGTATTCACCAGACGGTACAAGTGGAAAACCACAAGAAGACTGAAATTGGGAGGACAACAAATGGAAATCAAAGAACGAGCTAAATGTCTAGATGTCTTCTTAGATAAGAAGCTTTTATGGAACAAGCACCTGGGAAACAAAGGCGCAAAGCTAGAAGCGACTCTGTGTAGGAGAGCCATATGGAAAAGTTGGGGCTTGAAACCGGAGACACTTATGTGGATCTATAGAGCGATCCTGCGAACAACGCTAACCTATGCGGTGGTGGTCTAGTGGAGCAGGGCCAAGACTGTTCACTGTGAAGTCTCGACTGGAAAGAATTAGAAGACTGGATCTAAAAGGCCACTTGTCACTGGTGGGATTGGGGGCACTGACAGGGTTAGAGCCCCTCCATATCACCATCAAGACCGTGGCTGCTAAGGCAGCTTAGAGATTAGATATGGTAAATGCCGGAAGGATCTGGACGGTAGTATCGTGTTGGCATATATTCATGAAAGATGCACACCTGCCTAGTGATGGGGACAACTGGCTTACAGATGGCTGTAGGAACAAGGAGAAAGCGGGAGCCGGTGTGTATCATAGAAGAGTAGAATGGTCATCACTATCCCGATGGGATCATACGCCACAGTCCCACAATCTGACATTTTGGCCGTGCTCCAGTGTGCCTACCAGACACAGGTGTGACAACAAAAGAAACATTCGTATCTGCTTAGATAGCAGGGCTGCTATAATGGCCCTGAATGGAACAACGACTTCGGCGCTACTAGAATGGGAGTGCTTTGATGCACTAAACGATCTAGCGACGGAAATCCGAGTGTCTCTACCTTGGATCCTTGGACACAACGACATAAAAAGTTATGAGATCACGGATAGGCTAGCAAAACTAGCAGCAAGAGAAAACTTTACTGGACCCGAGCCAGTTGCAGGCACTTCCAGTAGGTTAGTTGCTGAATAAATCAACAGTTGGCTGTCCGCAGATCATCTGAAGTAGTGAAGAATGGCCTCTGGCCGCAGGCAGGCAAAAACACTCATGGGTTTAAATTTAAACTCTAACCGAGCGAAGGAAATACTCAAGCTCGAGAGGACCGAAGGCAAGGTCCTAACAGAAACGCTTATAGGAAATGGAAACCTCGGCTATTAATATTTTTTTTTAGTTAGTTATTTTTCTTCAAAATAATGACATTGAATCATTTACTGTCGCAATGTGTTTTACCTTCCTTTAATTACGTGTCTTGTCTACATTTGCCGAAAATGTTTGCTTGATTTTCAATTAATTATAATTAACAGCAGATAATTGTATTCTCCAATTTATTCTTAACATATAATTCGTTATAATTATATTTACTATTATTCAGGAGATTGTGATTAAATTAAATTAAATTTCAATTTGTAAAATGAATATTTACGTAGACTACTTGTAAGTAGTCTACGTCACATTCAAGAAGATAACAAATTTACAAGTAATCATCCTGAAAAATGATGAAATCGGAATGAATGGGAATTATTTACATGCATAATCTATTTTACCTTGGTTTATTCACGCCTCGCGTCTAGATTCGACGCAAACATTTCTTAATTTGCAATAAATTTTAATTAATAGCAGCTTACTTTATTTCATAATTTATTCTTAACATTTCTATTCGTTTCGTTTTCATTTAATAGTATTGCGGAATGTAAATAATAAGATAGTACAGAATCGTTCAGGGAATAAGATAATCCATTGTTAATTAAAATTGAATAAATATTAGGACTTTTGTCTCAGGTACCATCCATAAATCACGTAATCGGTTTTTCGCTCATTTTCGACCCGCCCCCCAATTTTGACTGAACGTTATTCTATTGCTGAACTCCCTACCGTCACTGAAAATTAATACGTGATTTTTTTTAAATTACAGAAATTTACATAATGTCACAGAGCAACGTTCACATAAATGTTAAAATATAAGAAAAATCTATATATTTTCAGCTGAAGAATCTCGATATAATTTTTGTAATTTTAAGCCTCCTCCACCCTTCTTACATGAGATTTGATATTTTTTACTAAACATATCAAACATATATAAATTATTTTCACTATAAATGAGATTTAAACAAAAAAATTAGGAATTCAAATGATTTGAAAGTTTTTCAGTGATTTGGAAGGATGTCAAGGGAATTTAAGAAATTTTAAGGCATTTTAAAGCACTAGAAAGTATTTCAAAGAATTGCAAAAACATCGAGATTTGACAAAATAGCGGTGATTCTGTAAATATATAAAGCCAATTTACTTGAAGAGAAATTTTGTTGTCTGAAAAACCAAAATCCCCGTTCTTGCCAAGGCGACAACAGATAAAAAAAATTCGAAGGAACAACAATGTTTCTCTAAAAATGTTATAGAAAAATGTCTCCTCATACTTTTATCTCGCGTCGTTTTCGATATTTTTTGAGAAAACATGGCATTTACTTGACTGAAATTTATTTATTTTTTCAACAATACAATTTTATGGTGTCACAAAAAATATAGAAGAATATAGTGTAGTAGTCTCAACAACTTTTTCGTCCAACTTTTTCCTTTGAAGTCAATTATTTAATTAATTAAACTAAAAACAATAAATTATCAAACCAAATCTTAAATATGTTTCAAGGATACCTATTCTGTATTTGACTAATTTCCAGTTTTAAATAAAATTTTATTAATTTGTATATATGTGCCACTAAATAAGCCGAATCTATTGATATTTGGAAGCCTATTTTCCTCTGATTTTCTATTTTAGGTAATTTGTTAAATAGGACAAATGTCCACGTTTTGAGACCTTCTTAACACAAAAAACAAGTTTTCGCGAATGCGTCTGTTTGCTGTGTGTGTGTGTGTGTGTGTAAATAATGTATAGAAGCATGTATTTATGCAGTCTGTACATTTCTAGTCTTTTAGGACGATAACTTTCGAAAGAATTGACAGATTGGATTGGCCTTTGGTATACTTGTTTAGTATTCTAAACTTAATGTGAGGTTAATAAGGTAGACTTTTTGGATAAAAATTCAAAAGTTATAGCATTTTCAAAGTTTTTGAGACCACTTTTTTTCTATATTTCAAAATTCTATATACAACTATTAATACTACACAAAAATACGAACAATTTATCCTTACGATTTTTTTTGATAAAAAAGAAATTACCAGAAATATAGCATTAAAAAAAAACGCAAATGGAAATTTTAAGCCAAAAAACTCACGACATGGAAAAAAGTCCAGAGGAGAAAAACGTTGCTTTTTGAACACCCTAGAATATTGTCATAAAAAATTTGTAAATTTTATAGAAAAATCGAAAATTTAAATTTTGATCGCACATAGAAGATAATGAAAAATTAGAAATTCCATTTTGCCTACTTGCTCGGGACGTAACGGCTGATTTTTGGTGGCAGCGGTGGGATCGCCGCTTTTTCTTTAAATTCATTGTTTTTCATCCAAATTTAAATACAGTGTTTCCTTAAATCTTACAATGTACATATTCGGTTTTTAAATACGAAATTTTTAGGAAATTATCCTCAACCATATTTCTATTCAAGTGAAAACAGTAACAAAAGGGTATAAATTAATTAATTTGCAAAAATTAATTTTTTTTAGATTTTAAACCCTTTTTAGAAACTCAATACTCTAAAAGTGCAAATTATTGCAAATTTAAAGCCAACTTGAAACTGTGGTGTCAAAACTACAGTTTTTAAAAAGGCAAGTTACAATACTTTACATCTTCAATTATCTTTTATTCCAAAACAAGTTTAAATCCCTTGCAAGAATATCTCTTTTACGGATTGATCACCCGTGAATAAAACTCCTACAATAGATTCATTAAATACAACCTCAATCAGTTTTGAACAAAAGTTAAAACTATAGCTTCAAATCATTAGACAGAAAAACTAGCTACAACATATTTTCAAATTTTATTTTAAATCAGTATTTTTAATCACGCGATTCTGAAATTAACTTATCCAGTCTGCGACAGCTCGATCTGTCACTACAGATTTAAATGCAATCATAGACCTCGAATCTGTACAGTCAGTGTGTTTCTCATCGTCCGTGAACGAAGAGTAAGTGTCTAACCACTACTGCCTTTTCAAACATTCACGGTTAGTAGGATTTGCAGTATTTCATTAAAATAACTAACTAAAGTCAATCATGTATTAGAAAGAACCGATATACATTTACCATTAAAAAAACCCCTCGAGCTATGCGAGTGTGATTCATACGTTATCAGTACGGGTATGTGTTGCTTGAATCAGACCACCATGAAAATAGTCAGTCAGTCGCAGATTATCGGTTCGAGAGCATGATCCGCTGTAGCCGGTTATTCTTTATGTATAAGAAGCCTCATTTTAAACAGAATACATTTGCTTTTATAATTATCGTAATTTTTGTTCTTGTATTTCAACCTTTTATTACAATGGATTATGGGCTCAGTGATGCATCTCAGACAGCAGAGTCAGTGTAACGTTACTGAAGTGTAAAAATAAAAAAATATAAAAATCTGTGAAAGATAGAGTGCAACTTGTGAAGAAAGTGAAGTGTCATTGTGTTCAGTAATTTGTTGTTAAAAGTGAATTTCTGCGTGTCAGAATGGCTGAAACGAAGGTGTATCACATTCGTCACTCCAACGGACAAAATTACCAACTTTGGAAACGTCAAATGCAAATCTATATGGCCTGCAGAAGCAACAGCAGCTGCTGCATGGGAAGAAAAGGATGCTGCTGCGCAGGCATTTTTAATG
>JAABKJ010011422.1:0-10744 GCA_011634705.1 Andricus grossulariae
TCCCCCAACTCTGTGCCTTGCCACAAACGGTCCTTTAATATTTATTAATATTTTCCGAGAATATTTCCGCGTTATTTCAACTTTTATTTTTATATATGGGTGAAAAAATATTGATCTCAGGACTAACTTGATCAGCTGTTATACTCGTTACATGGCCTTAAAACATTTATTTTATCAAAATGCGATGAATAATTCAAACCTTTTTTATCTATAATGAAGGAAACATCTCGTTTAGAAGAAATCTTGCTACTTAAAAGTTTTTTGTTTATCGAGATATAATTTACCTTTTGTTCATTACAGAATAAATAAAAAGATTTCAGGGCACTTTTTGTAGACTGTACCAATTGTTTTATAGATTTCAATAAATATATTTCAATATTGTGAATAATTCTATAAGTTTTTAATTTCTTTTCCGCTAATATAGGATGTCAAATTATACATTTTTGTGATATTAAAGTTACAAATTATAAAAATGATTAATTGAAAATTTCGATGTTAGTCTATCAATTTCAGAATTAGAATGAGTTATGGCCATTGGCCATACAACGGATTTTTCGAGAGGTTGATCAGTCGGTTTTTCAGTGTACACCAGATTTCAAAAGGTTACAAAATATTTTTAAGGATTACAAAAGATTTCAAAATATTTTAAAGTATTTTTTACATTTCACAAAGATTTCACGGATTTCGAAGATTTTAAATCTTTCAACAGATATAAAGGATTTCAAAACATTTCAAAAGGTTTCAAAATATTTTGGAAGATTGAACAAATATTTCAAATAATTCAATGATTTCAAGATTTCAAGGATTTCAATGATTGAAAAGATTAAGAAAGGGCGTGTACACTAGATTTAAAAGATTTCACAAAAAATTTCTAAGTATTTCGAAGATTACAAAACATTTCAAATATTGTAAAAGATTTCAGAATTGTTTAGAAGGTTTCAAAAGATTTCACAATGTTTTTAAATATTCCAGTGATTTCAAACGAATACAAAAGATTTCAGAAAAATTCCACAAATATTTCAAAGAATTCATAGGGATTTCAAAAGATTTCAAAAATTTTCCAGATTTCCAAAAGTACACCAGGTTTTAAAGATTTAAAAACACTTCAAAAATTATATAAGATTTCACAAATATTTGAAATACTTCACAAAGATTTTGAATGTTTTAATGATTTCAAACGAATACAAAAGATTTCAGAAAGAATCCACAAATATTTCCAAAAATTCATAGGGATTTCGAAAGATTTCAAGAATTTTCAAGATTTCAAAAAGTACACCAGATTTTAAAGAGTTGAAAACACTTCAAAGATTATAAAAAGATTTCAAATATTTTATATAGATCTCAAAAGATTTCAAAGGAGATTTCGAATGTTTCAGTGATTTCAAACGAATACAAAAGATTTCACAAATATTTCAAAGAATTAAAAGGAATTTAAAAAGATTTGAAGAATTTTTAATATTTCGAAAAGGGTACAGTACACCAGATTTTGAAGATTTAAAAACAGTTCAAAGATGTAAGAAAAATTTCACAAATATTTGAAAGATTTTATAAAGCACACCAGATTTTAAAGATTTAAAAACACTTGAAAAATAAAGAAAGATTTCACAAATATTTCAAAGATTTCATAAAGATTTTGAATGTTTCAATGATTCCAAACGAATACAAAAGATTTCAGAAAGAATCCACAAATATTTCCAAAAGTTCATATGGATTTCAAAAGATTTCAAAGATTTCATACATATTTCAAAAGATTTCAAAAAAGATTTTGAATGTTTCAACGATTTCAAAAGAATAAAAAAAATTTCACAAATATTTCAAAGAATTAATAGGGCTTTCAAAAGATTTAAAGAATTTTCAATATTTCAAAAAGGGTACAATACACCAGATTTTGAAGATTTAAAAGCACTTCAAAGATTAAAGAAATATTTCACAAATATTTGAAAGATTTTCTAAAGCTTTCAAATTTGTTTAAAAGGTTTCAAATTTTTTCAAACGATTTGGAATGTTTCAATGATTTTAAACGAATACAAAAGATTCCACAAATATTTCAAAGAATTCATAGGGATTTCAAAAGATTTCAAGAATTTTCATGATGTCAAAAATACATCAGATTTTAAAGACTTAAAACACTTCAAAAATAAAGAAAGATTTCATAAAGATTTTGAATGTTTCAATGATTTCAAACGAATACAAAAGATTTCATAAAGAATCCACAAAAATTTCAGAGGGATTTCAAAAGATTTCAAGAATTTTCAATATTTCGAAAAGTACACCAGATCGTAAAGATTTAAAAACACTTCAAAGATTACAGAAAGATTTTAAAGATTTCACACATATTTCAAAAGATTTCAAAAAAGATTTTGAATGTTTCAACGATTTCAAAAGAAAAAAAAAGATATAAAGCTTTCGACATTTTTTAGAAGATTTCAAAATTTATAAACAGATTTGGAATGTTTCAATGATTTCAAATAAATTCAAAAGGTTTCAGAAAGATTTCACAAATATTTCAAAGAATTCATAAGGATTTCCAAAGATTTCAAGAATTTCAAAGATTTCAACAAGGGTACAGTACAACCAGATTTCATAAATTTCAAAACATTTGAAAGATTTTAAACGATTTAAAATGTGTTTGAAGATTTCAAAAAATGTCACAAAAATTTCAAATATTCCAGTGATGCCAAAAGAATTTCAAATTAAACAGGATCTGCAACAAATTTTCCATGAAGTTACGTTTATTTGAATGTTGACGTCTATTGAGAAAAAAAAAGATTTTTGAAAATTTCAGATGTGTCGAAAGAAATCTAGCTAATTTAAAATTTTTTGTTTTGATTATATGGGATTTTAATCAATATTAGGAAAAGTGCGAGTCAGTTTAAAATATATTTAGGACTTTTAGAAGTTTGAAAGAAATAAAAAATAGTTGATAAATTTTCGGAAATATTTCCAAGTTTTAAAATATTTTTAGTCTCTGCAAATTTTTTAAATTCCTGAACATCTTTTAAATTGACTCCAACTTTTTTTTAAATTTGAAGAATCATTCAAAATTCAATAAATTGCCTTAACATCTTCCACACTTTTGAAAATATTTTGAAATATCTTTCTTCAAAACTTAATTTTTAAAAACAAACTAATTTTAAAAATTTTTCAGGAATTTTAGTAAAATTTGTTATTCTCTCGAAACCTTACAGAATTATTTTAGAGCTTATAAAGTTTTTGTTTGAAATCTTTAAAAATCTACTTTTTTTTAATTCAAAAAATGTTCGAGTTTGAAATTATTTTCGAATCATTTTAAATTTTCTATATATATCTTGAATTTAGTCGATTTTGTTTTAATTTCTGAATCCTGTCAAATTGAAACATTTTGTTTATAAGTCTTCTACACTCTTCTTCGAAGTTTTAGGAAATTATTTGAAAAGTTTTGAATTTTTTTTCTTCAATTTTCTTTGAAAAATTATTTTTCAAAATAAGAAGTAATTTTAATTGTACCTATTACAAAAAATTTCAAACTTTTAAAATTACAGACCTTGAAAATATAAATCTTGAAAACTGGATAATTTGCATTCCTTATATATTTTCGAAATTCAAGACGTTTCAATTGCTACTTTTCAAAATTCTAGAACTTTGAATTGTAAATGTAAAAAATTGAAGATTTGAAGAGTTTTAATATTTAAAAATTTACAATTAAAAATTATGCAAGTCTAGTTTTACAATTTAAAATTCTATAATTTTTATGATTTACTTTTGAAATTTCTACAATTTGGAAGATTCAGAATTGAACACTGTTGACAAAATTAAAGAATTTTCATCTATCATCTTCAAAATTGGATAAATTTTTATTTTAAATCTCCGAAATAGAATAGTTTTTAATTTTAAATCTTGAAAATTGAACTAGAAAAATATAAATCTTGAAAATTAAAAATGATGCAGGTTTTAAATTTTACAATGTTGGATAAATTTAAATTTTATATCTTCGCAACTGAATATTTTTAAATTTCAAATCTTCAAAATTACATCTTTTTCCATTATATACGTTAAATATTTGAGAGTCTTCAATTATTAGTTATTATTATTTTTTAATTAGTCTTTAATTGAAAATATTCAAAATTAAAGCATTTTCTGCTGTAAGTCTTCAAAATTCAAGTAAATACTTCAGAAAGCGTTCATAAGTACATAATTAAAGAAAAAACAAAAACGTTCAATTAATTTTCATGATTTGCATTTGAAAGACCGTAGCATGGGTGAAGTTCCCGCGCTTGTTTTGGGTTCATGTTTCAGGGGTAAGTTCTTACCATTATAGAAATAATTTACCCCAAGTACCAACTTAAAAAATTTTTTGTTACAAAAATTATTAAAAAATGTTGAAAAATAAAAAAATTCGAATTTCTCCAAATTGGCTTAAAAGATTTTGATGGCTTCAATATATGTTATATATTCAAGTATATTATATATTATATGTTTATGTTATATATGGCCATCTTTATTTTTAGCTTATAAATCAATAAGGGGTCATTCTGCTATCTCACTTTTGAAAAATCGATTTTTTGTTGTTGCATTTTTCGACAGGTTATATATTCAGAAATATCATATCAAAATTTCACATAGACATTCGGAATCGTTCTATACTTTTGAGAGCTTGGAGCAAAAGTTTGTAGAGCATCCGAACGCGGCTGCTTATGTGTCAGCAGTGGCAATTGTTTTCGATGCATATCCGGAATTATTGCTGTTTATTTTTAAATGTGTATATGTGAAGAAAATATATTATATGGATTTTTCAAATTTTCTACGTTTATTCGAAACATAAATATCTACAAAGTGACAAAGCGGTTTTTTCAGTTTTTAATTTTATCGTAGTTAAATTAACAAAAAAAGAGCAAAAAACACGATTTTTGGAAATTTTTTGTTTAAACTGCTGGCATTTTGTTATTTTACATACGAGTACGGTAAAGCCCTTCGACTTCAATAGGTATTTCACATCTCGAAAACCACGATCAAAATCGAATTTTTCGCAATCATTTATTAATTGACGCAAATCAGGCGGATCTTTAATAAGATTTTGTATAATTGCAGCGTCACTGAGGTTAGCATGAAATGTTCTTGCCAAGTCTATTGCTCGTCCGGTTGTTGTACAGATAGTTGAAGGCTTGCATAAGGGAACCTTTTTTTGGTCCGAGTAAGATTTTCGCTGGTGCTTATTATAACTTATTTTTTGATGGCCAGAATAATATGCTATACCCACCTAATATTCGTCACTGTCCTCCTCTATCACGGGATTCATATTGTTTTGTGTAAACAATTTACCGAGAATTTGAGCAGGCCTTATGATTTGCGAAAAGTATAGCTCACATTAGAAGATTTCGCAATTGGGTGACTGTGTGCTATAAGTTGGTATTCGAATTTACATGGTTTGACCCATTTGAGTGGGAGTTAAAAACCGCCAGTCGCTGACCGTCTGTCTGACGAATTTAGATTCATGTAAGCATAGCGTTGCCATGACTTCATGTGACGCGCACTTATGATATTTGATGCGAGTAACTTTGAATTTGCTCAGTGTATCGAGATGTATCAGTATACTGGAATTTAGAGTTTCGGACCCTTTTGAATTCAGAGCTTCGGACCATTTTGAGTTTTGAGTATGCGTTAGAAATCGTTAGTCGCAAACCATCCGTCCGTCCGGCGAATTTGGATCCATGTATGTAGTGCAGCATTGCCACAAACCAAATGACTCAATATGGCCGCACTTATAATGTCCCTTATGCAAGCCTTATATTGTATTTTAAAGTTGCAGCATTTCTTTACAATCAATTTGGAAAAACAAATGCAGGGCTTTTAGAATGAATAATAACGAGAATGAAACATCAATTTTATGTCGAAAACATTCAAGCCAGCGAAGCTGAGGAACACGGCTGGTTTCGTAAAAAGCTAATGTATGAAAGTGTCTCATCCAACGACATTCTTGAGTTTCCTGAGATGACGGAGTCAGATATGAAAATCTTATTTACGGATATAATTAACTCATGTACATGACATGTATTCATTTTCTTTCTATAAACAACTCTCATAAACAGTTTCCTACATGGCCGAAATGATAAATGAGAATGGGTCCATCAATTTGCGATTTGTGAAAGAGCAGGCAAATATTCTAAAGGTCCAGGTATACAGCCAAGACACATGAGTCGGAAATTATATAGATGTTTCATTGATTACAAACCAGACAGTGTGAGTATTAAATAAAACCTCAAGAAATCAAAAGAGGTCATGAAATGAAACTTTCTTCGATCGTTTTTGTATATTACAAATATGAGAGAAGACACAGTTTTCCATTTTTAATTCGGTCTTACGATCAATTTAGAAAGAAAAAAAAACGAAATCGAGTTCAAATTCCTTTTTCTATTATGACCTTTCTGCCTTATCTGTATGCCTTCATCAGAAAAAAAGTATTGGGAAACTATAGAGATCAAAAAAATTTCCCAATACGCTCAAAAGAGTTCACATTTTTGTAATTAAAAGTGCTGTAAAAACAGCTAACAAACTGATGTGACGTAGAAAACAAATAAATGAATATAAGGCCTAAGAAAGTTGTAGTGATAGATGGACAAAAACAATTCCAAATGAAAAGCGCGCTAAATACAATAGGCATTCAGATTAATTGACGTTGCTATTATAATATTGATTTGCGTTAGGAATTTCAGTTTTAAAATTAATAGATACTTTTATATATTTATTTATGAAAATTTATTCCAGAATTTTCCTTTTATAAGAGTTTTTTTTCCTTATCAAGGATTTTAATATTTTTACAATCGAAATCAAAATAATGATCAATATTCCAAGAATGTTGTGAGAGGCCCGTATTTAAGTTGCCAATTCTACAATCCCGTTTATGTTCGAATATTCTATTTTTCAACCGACGACCAGTTTCACCTATATAAACTTTATTAAATTTTTTACATTTTATTAAATAAACAGCATTAGAAATATTATCAATTTTTTCGGAGTTTTGTTATATTAGTGAAGCATTTTTTTATTATATGATCATTTCTAAAATATACATTAATAGCAAACTTTTTTAACGCATTCTTTAATCAATTAGTGGTAGTGGATAATTGTTTTGTTGCAAAGTAATTTTTAATTGATCTAAATTTTCTTTTCTAAAATCAATGTCACTTATACATCTATCAATTAAGCCTTTAATTAATCGAATTTTTTGACTAAATTGATGATGAGAATAGTAATTCAAATATTGGCCTGACCATGACGGTTTTTTTTAACCAATTAGTACACTGTTAGAAAAATCTGTACCAGATTTAGTATACATGTAATGGAAGCAAGAATGCACCACATAAAATTAAATTTAGTATACCAGCATACAGTAAATTTAGTATATGCATATATACTGAATTTAGTATGCACGTACATGAAATTTAGTATACGCATTTATTAAATTCAGTATACGCGTTCCGTTTCGCGTGGGTTCCGTCTTCATCATCTGTAAACATGATCAGGTGAAAAATGAAATTAAAGAACAAAGTTTTAATTTTCAAATAATCATATGGTTAAGCTACATTTACGTTAATAAATTGAACATACATTTTAAAGAGAAGACTTCGCATATCTTCGCAGAAAGAAGCCGAACTGAAACAAATGCCACCGCCCACGTTGCCCAAATCGCGTAAATCAAAATGCGCTTGCGCAGCTGAATATAGTACACACGCATATGAATTTAAGTATACAAAAACTATGAAATTCATATACGTGAAAGACACTTCCTGTACACTTAATAAATTTAGTATACATATAACTTCATGAAAGAAATTTAATATACATAAGTATACTAAAATTACAAAGTGTAATGCATTTAGTAAACATATAGGAAATTTAATATGTCCATGTATACTGAAATTGCAAACATTTCTAACAGTGTATCTTACGCGAAAAGATATAAAAGTGTAAGTTTAGTTCCAAAAAAAAAGAAATGGTAGCCTGACTTTGTATACTGAACCGAAAGAAGATTACAAATTGTTCAATATCAATCGATTTCAAAATAAAAATGATGTGTTTATTCACAACTACTTGAACCGATTGCGGTCAAGGAAGAAAATTAATGACCAAGTTAGAACATAAATATTGACATTTTTGATTATGTAAAGAAGATCGACAACATTTTTATCACACCTGACATTTCATGATGAATAAATGACAATTAGATTTTTTATTATTCTTTAAACGCGATTTACACGTAAGTAAAGAACTCTTTTTGGGTCTAAGATTAGATTGTGCTGCTAGAAATAAATACCGAAAGAAGAATCAAAATGTTTGAACATCAATATCAATCGATTTGAAAATAAAAATAGTTTTTTTTAAGCTCATAAATCTGGGGAGGGGGTCAGAATTATTACGTTCGCCATTTTTGTAACGAATCGGTACTTTGAATAAATAATCATTGGATTTCAAAAAATTTAACGAAAATTAAAATATAAATATCAATCGATTTTAAAATAAGAATTATGTATTTATTTGCAATAACTTCAATTGATTGTGATCAAGGAAGAAAATTAATTATCGAGTGGAAACATAAATATTGACATTTATGATTATTTAAAGAAGTTTACATCATTGTTATCGGACCTGATGTTTCATGATGAATGAATGACAATTCAATTTCTCATTATTCAATAAACAGGATTTACACGTAAGGTAAAATTACATTGTTGAAAAAATTCATTTTCAATCAAAAAAAAATTAACTTTCAACCAAATAGTAAATTGTTTAACGATTAAAATAATTTCAAATAAAAAAAAACAATTTTCAACAAAAGAAAGTAATTTTCAACTAAAAGAGATTAATTTTAAACAAAGAATGGAATAGTTCAATTTTCAGTTCAAAAAATTAATTTTAAACCAAAATAGGTCAATTTTGGTAATTGTTTATAATTGTTGAATTGTTCAACCAACAAGATAAATTTGCAACCAAGAAGATTACTTTTCCACCACAGATGAGGAATTTTCAACAAAATAGGTACATATACTTTCATACAAATAATAGTTGAATTTTCCACAAAGAAGATTAATTTTATACCCAAAAAAAAAAAAAATTTTAACAAATTACAAGAACTTTCACTAAAAAATATAAATTTGTAACCGAAGATTAATTTTCTACCAAAAAAGTCGAATTTTCAATGAAATACATGAATTTTCAATAAAATACATGAATTTTCAATCAAATAGTTGAATTTTCAACTAAAAAATATAAATTTTTACCCAAAAATGGAATATTAAAATTCTCAATTGAAAATATTAATTGTCAACAAGAAAAAAAACGAATTTTCAAGAAAATAGTAAATTTTGGTAATTGTTCATAATTGTTGAATTGTTCAACCAAAAAGATAAATTTGCAACCAAGAAGATTACTTTTCTACCAAAGATGAGGAATTTGCAACAAAATACATACATTTTTAATCAAATAATAGTTGAATTTTCCACCAAGAAGATTAATATTCTACCAAAGAAGACGAATTTTTAACAACATAGTTTAATTCCAAAGTAAAAAAGATAAAGTTTCAACCAAAAATTGAATTGTTCATTTTTCGGTTCAAAACAATTAATAAATTTTCAACTAAAATGATGAATCTTGAAACAAAACAAAAATTATTCTCAACAAAATAGTTTCACTTGTAACCAAGTAGTGTTAAATTTTCAAACAAAAAAGACGAACCCTCAAGGATTCGTCAGACTCAATAAATTCACCATTTTTGTGGAAAATTTATTTTCTTGGATTATATGCCGGAAGTTGGTACTTTTAATAAATAATTATTGGATTTCAAAAAACATACAAATTTTTGGAATATCTACCTCGACCGATTTAAAAATAAAAATGATGTGCTTATTCATGACAACTTGAGTATTCTTTACTTAAGTTGTCATGAATAAGCGTCACGAAAGTCACGAAAGTGTAAGCTTAGTTCGCATAAGAGAGAAATGGTTGCCTTTTTTGAGATACCGAACCAAAAGAAGATAAAAAAATTGAATGTCAATATCAATCGATTTCAAAATAAAAATTATGTTTTTATTTTCTTTAAAGCTCATAAATCTGGGGGGATCAGAATAATTAAATTAACAATTTTTGTAACAAATTGTATTCCCGTGGCGTTTTATACCGAAAATCTGTACTTTTGATAAATAATCATTGGATTTCACAAATATAAAAAGGTTTATCATCAATATCAATCGATTTCAAAATAAAATTGATGTGTTTATTCACATAAAAATAAATCGATTTTTTAATATACAAAGAAGGTCTACATCATTGGTGTCGGACCTAATGTTTCATGGAGAATAAATGATAATTAAATTTCTTATTATTCTTTAAACACGATTTACACATAAGTGAAGAACTCTTTTGATGTAAGATTAGATTGTGTTTTACTCGAAAAAAAACGAAAGTGTAAGTTTAGTTCCAACAAGAGAGAAATGTTTCCCTTAGATACTTTACCAAAACAAGATACAAAATTTCAATGTCAATATCAATCGATTTCAAAATAAAACATTTAGATCACATTTTTGGGTTTATCTCATGATTTTTTGAATAATGATAATCCAAAAACTATGTTAGAAAAGGAATTGAATGAAGGTTTAATTGAAACAAAGATTTTCTTAAAGAATCATCCTGAATTGATGATCACAAAATCAGATAAAGGAAATATTACAGTAGCGATTCATAAGGACGTTTATATTCAAAAAATGTTGCATAT